>CM059818.1:49734989-49934989 GCA_030435695.1 Brachymystax lenok tsinlingensis
TTTTTTGTTTATTTAAAAAAAACTAAAGGCAATTGTTTATTTTGATATTCAAACACAGGTCTCAGAAAACAATTACAGTTTTTCTCAATTGTTTACACACAAATACTGGTACTTGAGACACAATGACCACAACATGTAACTCATGCACAACCCCCCTGAACCAATTCTGCTAAACTACAAGCACAATTCCTGCTTTACACTCAAATTGCAGTTCTAAAACACACTTTTTTCAAAACACTACACACAATTCTTTGCATTTGGCACAATTTTCATGCAGAAAATCTCTTGTTTTCACAATGAACACACTGCCATTCAAATATGCACACTGACTCATCACATGGGCAAACACCCGTCACACAGTTTTACAATTAGCAATCAGAGCTTTAGCATAAAAGGGCAACAGGTGAGCTCTTGGAGCAATGGATGCCAACATTGGAAACAGAGGCAGAGCCTCTGGAGTGAGAGTAAGAGGAGTAGGACGGGAGGACAAGGACGAGGACGAGGAAGGCCAAGGACCGTAATCTCTGATGAGATCCGAGCCACTTTGGTTGATCATGTGGTCAACCATGGTCTAACAATGAGGGAGGCTGGGCAAAGAGTACAGCCAAATTTGAGCAGGTACACTGTAGCATCCATCATCCGGACTTTCCGAAATGAGAATAGGTAAGAAATCTACTCTCACTAGAAAATTGCAGTACTGCATATCAATACAGTACTCAATGAGTACAGTAGTACAGTATTGCCTGTGGACTGTTCTGTAGGACTGTAAAAATAAAGTATGTTTCAAGTATTTGGGAAATGTATTCCTACTTTGTATTTACAGTATTTTACTATTTGTTTGGCAGAACTGAAAGATTACCAACACAAGGTGGTCGGGAACGTGTTCTGTCTCCTGAACAGGAAACTGAAATCATGAACATGGTCCTAGAAAATAACGCCATAACATTACGGCAAATACAAAGAAAAATAATAGAAAACAATGAGATATTTCAAAATATTGATAGGGTAAGCTTATCAACACTGTACCGTGTCTTGCGCAGAAATAATCTCAGGATGAAGCAGGTCTACAAGGTGCCATTTGAACGCAATTCAGAAAGAGTCAAAGAATTGCGATATAACTATGTGCAAGTGAGTCCTATACAAACCCACAATTGATGCATACTCTCAACAATGTATAAATTATACATATTTCAGTATTGTAATCATAATGATTGTGCTTCACAATAGTGACCACTCCATGTCTATTTCTGATATTGTCATGTGTGTTTCAGAGAGTCCTTGAGCTAGAGGTGGCTGCAGTGGAGCACCAGTTCATCTTCATTGATGAGGTTGGATTCAACCTCACAAAAAGACGAAAGAGGGAAGGAATATCATCGGCCAGCGTGCCATTGTTCAAGTCCCTGGCCAGCGCGGAGGAACATCACAATGTGTGCAGCGATTACCCACCACGGCGTCATCCATCACCATGCTACCATCCACAAACGCTTCCAAGCTATGGAAGACGCATGTGGAGATATAGCAGCTGATGCTTTTCATGGCTGGAATCGCCATGCTAGGCGATATTTCCCCCGCTGCTTGTCCAGGGAAAACATTGCTTGTGATGTGGATGAGGTGCTGTGGCCAGACCACAACAGAAGAGAGGATGCAGCATAGTTTTTTTTTTTTACTGTAACTGTATACATTAAATTCTTCTGTTTTGTATGTAGAGCACTGTATGTGCATCTTTGTGTTGGTTGGGAATGGGATGTACACTGTGTACATTGTTTTTGTGGGGAAAATAAAATATATTTGTTACCGTGTATTTGTGTGTTCTGAGTATAAAAACAATATTCTCAAATATTTTACAACACACTTATGTATGTACTGTCTGTAGTAATGGCAACACTGAACCAAAAAAAGGCCTAAGTCATTATGATGAATGGAGAAGAAGTGTTTTCCATTCATCATAGTGTTTTACATTGAGCACATCAGTGTTCAACTGGTTCTTATAAATGTCTATTCATATGATGGTTTGTGTGTGTCATTTGAAAACAAAATACCATTTTGATAAGAAATAACATTGTTTTGAATGTAAAGTTTCATTTTGCTGGAGAATTGAGGGGTTTTGCCCATTGTGTGTGTGTTTTTTGATTTGTGTGTAGAGTTCTGAGAATATGAGGCATGCTTTCAGAAAATGTGTGCAAACAATCGAGAAAAACTGTAATACTTGAAAGTATTTGAATTTATTCAAATATATATATTAAAATGTTATAAAAAAAAGAAGAAAAAAAAACTTTTATTTGATGGGTGACAGATATTTGATGAAGAACCAAAAACTACAACAGTTAGTTGAATTAGATCATCAGCAGATGAATTGGAGAAAAAAACATTTAAAGATGCTAAACATTAACAGGTATTTAGCTAGATCTAGGCAATTGTTTATAAGGGACATGGACTCATCTCAACATTAGAGTAGAACACTTTTTCATTTTCCAAATAACTTAAATACATTTTCATAATGAGTGACATAAGGTAATGCAGTAACACTTGACATCAAGTTCTTATACACGTGCAGTAACTGTGATTATTACAACAATAGCAACATTGTTGATACATAGGATAGGACTTTAGAAATAATGGAGTTATTACACAAGTGGAATGAGGAACAGTCACGATTGCTTTTGTGTGCAGTAGCTACAAAACCACTCAGCTCATTGCTATGCAATTTAAATGTGATTACCAAAGTATTATGCATCATGCTAATAACAGGTTGCTCTAAAAGTAATGTCAGTGTTGTTGCACAGGCTCAATAACAGTTCAATATTACTGAGAACGCTAACAACTGTTCAATTATGGCTATTAAGTGTAAGGGGACTAAATATCCCAAAACTGCCTTCTTGAATCAATGACATACAAATAGGTGGATAATCATGTTCATTTGTATTCTAAGTAAACTATCCCTTTAAAGATGTTTGAAACGATAACATTGACATGGACAAAGAGGTTCAAAGTTGTTTTTGCTATGTTTACAAATGGCTTTGTTATGTACACCTGGGGTATGTTCAGGAGAATAGACATTTACCAAATGTTCCGATAGAAATGTATTGTATAGATCAAATACGACTGTCAGATAGATTGGAATAGAATAGGAGATTGTGTTTGCTCTATTCATTCTATTTCTATCTGCAACATGCATTTCCTGATACAGCCCTGCCTTTAGCTGAAGGCAGCCAATCCAATCGTTTCTGTTCCAGATACAACCCTCCCTTTAGTCGAAGGCAGCCAATCCAATCGTTTCTGTTCCAGATACAACCCTCCTTTTAGTCGAAGGCAGCCAATCCAATAGTTTCTGTTCCAGATACAACCCGCTTTTCAGTCGAAGGCAGCCAATCCAATAGTTTCTGTTCCAGACACAACCCTCCCTTTAGTTGAAGGCATCCAATCCAATAATTATTTGAAAAGTTGTCACTTCCAGAGATCTGTTTTCAAATATATTTGTTGAAGTAGTAATTTTGGGGGATTTGTATTCAAATAGTCACCTCCAAAGTAACAATTTGTCCCCCTAAAAATAGTTACTTTCCACAAAGCATATTTAGAACTACAGTTATCGTAGGTCAGCAATCAGGTAGATTAATGATACAGTGAGGTATTGGTGTGCTTTCTTGCCAACTCCTATGATCGTTGTCGCAAACAGATCTGGGACAGGCAAGGATCAAGTTAAGCTATGGACTCAAACTGTAACTTTTGTGCGTGAGGTCATTGCATTTTATCTAGTGATCAGCATATGTATAGAACTAATGTATGGAAGCGGAACTGGAACTGTTCTCTCAAATTTTTACATTCAATTAATAGAAAATGCTAGATAATACTGACACAGTCATGTTCTTCATATTTTAATCCAAAGCCAAGAAATAAAAAACATGACCAACCCACAGACCCCATTTAAAATATAGACATAAAACAACCATTTCTACATTAAACATTAACAAACAAAAAAAACACATTCCTTTCTACGAGACAAAACTGGTTCCATTTAAGTACATTGGCTTGTGAAAGTATTCACCCCCTTGGCATTTTTCCTATTTTATTGCCTTACAATCTGGAATTAAAATAGATTTTTGGGGGGTTTGTATCATTTGATTTACACAACATGCCTACCACTTTGAAGACGCCAAATATTTTTTCTTGTGAAATAAACAAGAAATAAGACCAAAAGAAATGAAAACTTGAGCGTGCATAACTATTCACCCCCTCAAAGTCAATACTTTGTAGAGCCACCTTTTGCAGCAATTAAAGCTGCAAGTCTCTTGGAGTATGTCTCTATAAGCTTGGCACATCTAGCCACTGGGACTTTTGCCAATTCTTCAAGGCAAAACTGCTCCAGCTCCTTCAAGTTGGATGGGTTCCGCTAGTTTACAGCAATCTTTGTCATACCACAGATTCTCAATTGGATTGAGGTCTGGGCTTTGACAAGGCCATTCCAAGACATTTAAATGTTTCCCCTTAAACCACTCAAGTGTTGCTTTAGCAGTATGCTTAGGGTCATTGGAAGGTGAACCTCCAACCCAGTCTCAAATCTCTGGAAGACTGAAACAGGTTTCCCTCAAAAATGTCCCTGTATTTAGCTCCATCCATCATTCCTTCAATTCTGACCCGTTTCCTAGTCCCTGCCGATGAAAAACATCCCCACAACAGATGCTGCCACCACCATGCTTCACTGTGGGGATGGTATTCTCGGGGTGGTGAGAGGTGTTGGGTTTGCGCCAGACGTAGTGTTTTCCTTGATGGCCAAAAATATCAATTTTAGTCTCATCTGACCAGAGTACCTTCTTCAATACATTTGGGGAGTCTCCCACAAGCCTTTTGGAGAACACCGAACGTGTTTTCTTATTTTTTTCTTTAAGCAATGGCTTTTTTTCTGGCCACTCTTCTGTAAAGCCCAGCTCTGTGGAGTATATGGCTTAAAGTGGTCCTATGAACAGAAACTCCAATCTACGCTGTGGAGCTTTGCAGCTCATTCAGGGTTATCTTTCGTCTCTTTGTTGCCTCTCTGATTAATGCCCTCCTTGCCTGGTCCGTGAGTTTTCGTGGGCGGCCCTCTCTTGGTAGGTTTGTTGTGGTGTCATATTCTTTCCATTTTTTAATAATGGATTTAATGGTGGTCCGTGGGATGTTCAAAGCTTCAGATTATTTTTTTATAACCCAACCCTGATCTGTACTTCTCCACAACTTTGTCCCTGACCTGTTTGGAGAGCTCCTTGGTCTTCATGGTGCCGCTTGCTTGGTGGTGCCCCTTGCTTGGTGGTGTTGCAGAAGAGGTGTATATCTACTGAGATCATATGACAGATCATGTGATACTTAAATAAAGTTCAGCTATGTGCATTCTAACTATTTACGTGACTTCTGAAGGTAATTGGTTGCACCAGATCTTATTTAGGGATTCATAGCAAAGGGGTTGAATACAGTGAGGGAAAAAAGTATTTGACCCCCTGCTGATTTTGTACGTTTGCCCACTGACAAAGAAATGATCAGTCTATAATTTTAATGGTAGGTTTATTTGAACAGTGAGAGACAGAATAACAAAAAAGAAATCCAGAAAAACGCATGTGAAAAATGTTATGAATTGATTTGCATTTTAATGCGAGAAATAAGTATTTGACCCCTCTGCAAAACATGACTTAGTACTTGGTGGCAAAACCCTTGTTGGCAATCACAGAGGTCAGACGTTTCTTGTAGTTGGTCACCAGGTTTGCTCACATCTCAGGAGGGATTTTGTCCCACTCCTCTTTGCAGATATTCTCCAAGTCATTAAGGTTTCGAGGCTGACGTTTGGCAACTCGAACATTCAGCTCCCTCCACAGATTGTCTATGGGATTAAGGTCTGGAGACTGGCTAGGCCACTCCAGGACCTTAATGTGCTTCTTCTTGAGCCACTCCTTTGTTGCCTTGGCCGTGTGTTTTGGGTCATTGTCATGCTGGAATACCCATCCACGACCCATTTTCAATGCCCTGGCTGAGGGAAGGAGGTTCTCACCCAAGATTTGACGGTACATTGCCCTGTCCATCGTCCCTTTGATGCGGTGAAGTTGTCCTGTCCCCTTAGCAGAAAAACACCCCCAAAGCATAATGTTTCCACCTCCATGTTTGACGGTGGGGATGGTGTTCTTGGGGTTATAGGTAGCATTCCTCCTCCTCCAAACACGGTGAGTTGAGTTGATGCCAAAGAGCTCCATTTTGGTCTCATCTGACCACAACACTTTCACCCAGTTGTCCTCTGAATCATTCAGATGTTCATTGGAAAACTTCAAACGGGCATGTATATGTGCTTTCTAGAGCAGTGGGACCTTGCGGGCGCTGCAGGATTTCAGTCCTTCACGGCGTAGTGTGTTACCAATTGTTTTCTTGGTGACTATGGTCCCAGCTGCCTTGAGATCATTGACAAGATCCTCCCGTGTAGTTCTGGGCTGATTCCTCACCGTTCTCATGATCATTGCAACTCCACGAGGTGAGATCTTGCATGGAGCCCCAGGCCGAGGGAGATTGACAGTTCTTTTGTGTTTCTTCCATTTGCAAATAATCGCACCAACTGTTGTCACCTTCTCACCAAGCTGCTTGGCGATGGTCTTGTAGCCCATTCCAGCCTTGTGTAGGTCTACAATCTTGTCCCTGACATCCTTGGAGAGCTCTTTGGTCTTGGCCATGGTGGAAAGTTTGGAATCTGATTGATTGATAGCTTCTGTGGACAGGTGTCTTTTATACAGGTAACAAACTGAGATTAAGAGCACTCCCTTTAAGAGTGTGCCCCTAATCTCAGCTCGTTACCTGTATAAAAGACACCTGGGAGCCAGAAATCTTTCTGATTGAGAGGGGGTCAAATACTTATTTCCCTCATTAAAATGCAAATCAATTTCTAACACTTTTCACATGCGTTTTCTCAATTTTTTTGTTGTTATTCTGTCTCTCACTGTACAAATAAACCTACCATTAAAATTATAGACTGATAATTTCTTTGTCAGTGGGCAAACATACAAAATCAGCAGGGGATCAAATACTTTTTTCCCTCACTGTACATACTGTATGCTCGCGTCACTTTTCCATGTATAATTTCTTTGAATTTTTCATTTCACTTCACCAATTTGGACTATTTTGTGTATGTCCATTACATGAAATCCGAATAAAAATCAATTTAAATTACAGGTTGTAATGCAAAAAAATAAGAAAAACTCCAAGGGGGATGAACACTTTTGCAAGGCACTGTAAAACACAAACGTGATTTTTTACCATTCAAAAAGTGTGTTTTTGTTCCGTACAGTCATGAGTCTACACACCACATGCAGTCTTCTTTTGCTGCCTTAAAATGAAAAAAGAAATGGATTAAATCAGATGTTTTCCCCCTATCGATCTACACAACCTACTTAAAATGTATAAGTGAAAGAAATATTCCAAAACATTTTCCAAATAACTAAGAAATATAAAATGAGGATGTATTGATTGTGTATGCCACTGCAAGGGGTGTGTATACTTTCACTAGGTACTGTATAAACAAAAACACCTACTTCTTTCACATCATCTACAGGAGTACATTACAAATAGACTTTATGCTCTTCTCTCCTCGCTAAATCACTTGTATTCAGGGTGGAAAAATACTTCAAAAGGAGATGTCAGGGCATGTATTGGGTCAGTGGACCGGTACACAACGGTATGGAGTACCAGCGCCGAGTACTGACACCTCTCACAAATTATTTGCTGAATATTCACCCTAAAATAATTAACACTGGTACTGTCAAAATGATTACCGTTGTAGTGAATGGCGACAGTGCAAACATGGGCCTCTCAGACTGTTGGCAAACTTGTTAAACACAGTCTACTCCAACAGGATTAACCCACTTGGGGGAGATCCCAACTAGTTTATGTAGGCAAAAGTCGCTACACCGACACCTGTTTCATTACGTCTTGGGAGTCGAGCTATGTTGAGCTATTGAGGACCATCAAAGGCGTGTCTCCCTGTCAGGGTTACAGTCCAGCGCTCTTACAAACTGGTCACAGTGTATATAGTTGTTGCTCTCCTCTTTCCTGAGAGACTCGGCCTCCATCTCTACATTCCAATTGGTCTGTGCCATTTTCTCTTCCTGCTTGACGTGCCTCCTGAGTAGAGCGAAGCCCAGTATACACAGGAGGAAAGAGACAGTCCTCAGGCCCATAGTCAGACCCAGGTATACTACCCTAGAACAGAACAGAGGAGAGATTAGGGTTAGGGATAGGGTCAGAGTTAGGATTAGGGTCAGAGTTAGGATTAGGGATAGGGATAGGATCAGAGTTAGGATTAGGATGAGGGATGGTTTCAGAGAAAGGGTTAGGATAAGGGATAGGGTCAGAGTTAGGATTAGGGATGGGGTCAGAGCTAGGAATAGGGTTAGGAATGGTGCCAGAATTAGGGTTAGGATCAGAGTTAGGGATAGGGTCAGAGTTAGGGTTAGGGTCAGAGTTAGGGTTAGGGAAAGCCAGTATACACAGGAAGCAAGAGACAGCAGAGCCTAGCGGTTAAGAGTTTTGGGCCTGTAACCGAAAAGTCCCTGGTTCGAATCCCTGAGCAGTCAAGGTGGAAAGATCTGCTGTTCTGCCCTTGAGTAAGGCAGTTAACCAACAAGAACGGCTCCCAGGGTGCTGATGACGTAGTTTAGGCAGCCCTCCGCATCTCTCGGAATCAGAGGGGTGGGTTAAACGCGGAAAAAACATGTCGGTTGAATGCATTCAGTTGTACAACTGACTACAGTCGGTATCCCCTTTCCAGTCCTTAGGACCAGGTATACTATCCTAGAACAGACCAGAGGAGAGAGTGTATCGGGGTGGCAGGTAGCCTAGTGGTTAGAGTGTTGGGCTAGTAACCGAAAGGTTGCAAGATCAAATCCCAGAGCTGACAAGGAAAAAAATCAGTCATTCTGCCCCTGAATAAGGCAGTTAACCCACTGTTCCTAGGCCGTCACTGAAAATAAGAATTTTTTCTTAACTGACTTGCCTGGTTAAATAAAGGTTAAAAAATAAATCTCTGAATTAACTAAAATAGGTTACATTTTACATGAAGGTAACATTTAATGGGGTTGTAAGTGTTTGAAGTAGACTGTTCTAAAGGAACACTTCGCATTAGTGTTTCGTTAATGTTAACTGTTGCCCTAAAATAGAGCAGAGAGCACGAACACTAGAAACATCGCACTGTAAAACAAGAAAATAAGTATTTACTAAAACCAATGTAGGCTACCCCTATCCAAAGACAGAGAGCTAGGAGCTGTACTGAGATTCACGTACATGGAGTGTTATTTCATTTTTATGCACTTTTCTCCCCATCCGTATTCTGACTTTAAATTTAGGCATGAAAATAGCATTCACCAGTTATTCGCTCCGGGTGGAAATCGAATACATGAATGTGTGTCTTACAGAGACGCCGTATTCTGACCTTGACTTAATTCCCCTCTTAATTCCACCACCTTTACATGCGAGGAAACCATGAAAAAAGTCTAGCGAAGTTACCGAAATTATATGGCCTTTTAACTTGCAGGGATGGGCATTCTTGAATGTGTTAATTATAGGCTACCCTGACTTTCTCTGTTTCCTGATTGTATCATGTAAAATATTAGTCACTATCAGTATCAACCGTCAGTAGGCCTAATAACCACACATATTCACCTGCCAATTTACTGTTCGTTGCCTTCAGCCTACATTATCATTCCATTTAATTAAATGGTTTCATTTATCTTCATTTGGTTCCTCTGTAAATGCCGTCACCGCTGTGTGGTTGTTGCTGACGATCATTAGTCAAAGTTGATCATATATATATATATAAAAGAAAGACATGTAGGCTAATTAAATTGTTCTGGAGCTGAGAGCAGACCAAGCCATAACAGTTTGAACCGACGCATGGCGCAATACTTGGCCTTGTATTAGTACAGTTCCATGGTTAGTGCAGGCAGTAGAACAGGGTATAGCCAACCATTGTACACTAATCTCTCTATTATTATTCTATGTACACTAATCTTCCAACATTACCATGGGTTGAAGAACTGAATGTGGCAATTTTCTGAATGAATCAAACCACAGTTTTATTTCTTTCATACGTAAAGGCTCTCCAAACCTGTTTTTGATTCATAAGTACTTTCCTAACCCTAAAATATCTACAAAATCAGAGTTTTTTTTTTTATTGGTTCTGAAACGGAGAAGAATATGCATATATTTAGATGACTTTCTTTCATTGATCCAACAAAATTAGAACTAAAAAGGTACAGTGTATTTAAAAACGTGTTAGGGCTAAGGTATTTTTTTCCCAATTTCCGCCTGACTGACGTACCCAAAGTAAACTGCCTGTTGCTCAGGCCCTGAAGCCAGGATATGCATATAATGTGTACCATTGGAAAGAAAACACTTTGAAGTAAAAATGTTAGAATAATGTAGGAGACTATAACACAATAGATATGGTAGGAGAAAATCCAAAGAAAAAACAACTGGATTTTTTTTGTTGTTGAGAGAGCCCATGCTCTTACAATGGAAAGTATAGGGGCATTCTGAAATCCAATTCTGAAATGCAATTCCCATGGCTTCCACAGGGTGTCAGCACACTTTGTTCAAGGTTTCAGGCTTGTTTCTTCCAAAACGAGTAAGAAATATGAGTTTTAGTACCGGGACACACGCTTGGAAATTTGTCTTTGAGCGCGTTATGAAGATAAGACGCACCTGCTAATATCGGCACCTGCTAATATCGGTTTCCTATTGAACATACTTCTTTCCGTATTATAGTTTGATTACGTTTTATCAAACTGAAGCATATCAACATCCCACTGGGCACACACTGGTTGAATCAACGATGTTTCAAAGTCATTTCAATTAAATAGAGTGTTCTTAGTGTGATTATAAATTCAGACCAGGGCATAATGCCATGGAAGCAGATTACATAATCAGAGCCCATAAGTCTTGGAGGTGTGAACAAACAAATGAATTGTGAGAATATTAATCATGCTTTCTTTTCTGTTCATTTATAAGTAACTTCAAAGTTTGTATAATGTTGAACAGTATGGATTTGGATTCAAGCTTGAAATCTAATTATTTATGTTACCATACCATAACTTATTGATTACTTTACATGTATAAAGAATGCATATGTTAAGGGGTCAAGGAAGGGTCAAGAGGAACTAGGTGTGTTGAAAGTTACTGAGTGAGACAAGCGAAAGTGCAGAAAATTCATATTCTGTTCAAATATTGTATTGTCCAATATGAATGTTCCTAAGGAGGGAGGCAAAAGGCAACAGTGTAGTTTAAGTTCCTGATAAGGCAGGCGGAATCAGGAGCATGAGGGTGGAGGTGGCAGGTAGCCTAGTGGTTGGAGTGTTGGGCCAGTAACCTGAAAGGTTACTAGATCAAATCCCCAAGCTGACAAGGTAAAAATCTGTCATTGAACAAGGTTAACCTACTGTTCCCTGGAAGGCTGCCATTGTAAATAAGAATTTGTTCTTAACTGACTTGCCTAGATAAATAAAGGTTATAAAATGAGGGATGTGGAACTCAACTCTAGATAAGGTGAAGAGAGAAGACACTGCTGGGAGGGGGGGGGCCACAGTGGCAGACCATCAGATTATAGTCCTGTTTCCACACCCATGAGGTTCCTAAACTTAATCAGGGCCATGACAATACCAGTAAGAGGAACTATCTTGGCCCTGCTAGGAGATGTCTCTGCCTAGTTGGGAGGTGTAAAGATGTGTTTATGTGGTCTTTGCAGCTGTATGTCCCATTGGGTGAATACACTTGGTTAGAGGTTTTCCTTTCCTGTTTGAGTTTTTACTCCGCTTGTTTAGAACCTAGCAACACTAAATCGATAGCCACGGTCAGTTAAACCCACAAACATTTACAACTGTCACTTTATTGTCAGTTATACCCACAAACATTTACAACTGTCACTTTATTGTCAGTTATACCCACAAACATTTACAACTGTCACTTTATTGTCAGTTATACCCACAAACATTTACAACTGTCACTTTATTGTCAGTTATACCCACAAACATTTTTATTCACCAATATTTTGTGCGTAAAGGCTCTCTTAACCTGTTTTTTTTTTATTATTCATGAATACTTTGCTAACCCTAAATAATAAACAAGATCAGAGTACTTTTAAATCTACCAATTGGTGCTGACAAGGAGATGAATATGCCAGTCTTTACATGGCTTTCTTTCATTGATCCCTAATATTCTGAACTCTTCTCTCCATACGAGTCTGTCGAGCAAATTTCTAATTAAAAGGTACACCAAATTTAATACATTAGATACATGTACTAAAAACCATATTGAATGAAAACTCGACGAGAAAATCTTGTTGGCCAGCAAGTGAGAGGGTTTTTAGCTGTTGAATTACATTTATTCAGCGCGTGCAAGGGAACCATGCCTGCAAAGCCATTACGCACCGCAAAAGGTAAGTCTGAATACCAACTACTGAGAAGTGAGTAGTGGAAGGCGTAGTTTCCTAAGTCTGAATACCAACTACAGAGAAGTGAGTAGTGGAAGGCGTAGTTTCCTAAGTCTGAATACCAACTACAGAGAAGTGAGTAGTGGAAGGCGTAGTTTCTTAAGTCTGAATACCAACCACAGAGAAGTGAGTAGTGGAAGGCGTAGTTTCCTAAGTCTGAATACCAACTACAGAGAAGTGAGTAGTGGAAGGCGTAGTTTCCTAAGTCTGAATTGACCACCTAGGTGTTTTACCTGTAGGCTGATGTGTTGTAGATTCTGCACGCTCCTCTTCCTCCGCATTTTGTGTTTCCCCACTTTAAACAGGTGGTGTCTATGAAGGCTCCGAAGTAGATCGGTGCAGGGATGCCAGCTAAAATCAATCAGTCAATCAATCATTGACTAACTAAATCAATCAGTCAACCGAGGACATAAGTAATACTTACCCAGGGTCCGGGTGGCCAACGTGTGGACTCCAAGAGCAAGGGATTTCAACTCAGGCTTAATGCACCTATAAAAAGATCATTAGGGAGTTAGGGGAAGTCCTTTTAAGGCCAACTAAACTGAATCCTAACTGTTGTGATTAACTTGAACTTGAGTGGACATCAAAGCATGATTTTTACAAAACGGTTTCCCCAAGTTGAACATGTTAGGATACAACCCATTTTGTATCATAGAAAGCATTGTTGCATTTCTCCAGTCCATCCACTAGAGGGCCTCACTGACCTGATGAGAAGCACGAAGCCTGGCGTTCCCCCCAGAGAGATGATGAAGGAAGTGATGACAGACAAGAAGAGGAAGTAGGGGAACATTCTGTCACAGCTGTCTCTGATTGGACATTGACCCAGGGAGGCAGTCAGGTTACTGGGCTGAGAACCTGCCCCTGTCACCGCCACACACCTGCACTGGTCAAACACCTGGAGGAGAGGACATGGGGAGGGATCACTGCAATAATAGAAAACACTGCAATAATATAGGGAGTCTGGACTAGCGGTTTAGGGAGTCTGGACTAGCGGTCTAGGTAGTCTGGACTAGCGGTCTAGGTAGTCTGGACTAGCGGTCTAGAGAGTCTGGACTAGCGGTCTAGAGAGTCTGGACTAGCGGTCTAGAGAGTGGACTAGCGGTCTAGGGAGTCTGGACTAGCGGTCTAGGTAGTCTGGACTAGCGGTCTAGGGAGTCTGGACTAGCGGTCTAGGGAGTCTGTACTAGCGGTCTAGAGAGTCTGGACTAGCGGTCTAGGGAGTCTGGACTAGCGGTCTAGGGACTAGCGGTCTAGAGAGTCTGGACTAGCGGTCTAGGGAGTCTGGACTAGCGGTCTAGGGAGTCTGGACTAGCGGTCTAGAGAGTCTGGACTAGCGGTCTAGGGAGTCTGGACTAGCGGTCCAGGGAGTCTGGACTAGCGGTCTATGGAGTCTGGACTAGCGGTCTAGGGAGTCTGGACTAGCGGTCTAGAGAGTCTGGACTAGCGGTCTAGGGAGTCTGGACTAGCGGTCTAGGGAGTCTGGACTAGCGGTCTAGGGAGTCTGGACTAGCGGTCTAGGGAGTCTGGACTAGCGGTCTAGAGAGTCTGGACTAGCGGTCTAGAGAGTCTGGACTAGCGGTCTAGGGACTAGCGGTCTAGGGAGTCTGGACTAGCGGTCTAGGTAGTCTGGACTAGCGGTCTAGGGAGTCTGGACTAGCGGTCTAGGGAGTCTGGACTAGCGGTCTAGAGAGTCTGGACTAGCGGTCCAGGTAGTCTGGACTAGCGGTCTAGGGAGTCTGGACTAGCGGTCTAGGTAGTCTGGACTAGCGGTCTAGGGAGTCTGGACTAGCAGTCTAGGGAGTTTGGACTATTGGTCTAGGGAGTCTGAACTAGCGGTCTAGGGAGTCTGGACTAGCGGTCTAGGGACTAGCGGTCTAGAGAGTCTGGACTAGCGGTCTAGGGAGTCTGGACTAGCGGTCTAGGGAGTCTGGACTAGCAGTGAGTACTACCTACACTAGTCTACATAAGGCCCCTAGAGGCGGGAGTTCGATATATTTGTATCCACCTCATGACTTCACATAACTACTGTACTGCCTGCGTACATACACTGAGTATACCAAACATTAAGAACACCTTCCTAATATTGAGTTGCACCCCCTCCCCTTTGCCCTCAGAACAGACTCAATTCGTCAGGTCATGGAATATACAAGGTGTGGAAAGCGTTCCACAGGGATGCTGGCTCACGTTGACTCCAATGCTTCCCACAGTTGTGTCAAGTTGGCTGGATGTCCTTTGGGTGGTGGACCATTCTTGATACACACGGGAAACTGTTGAAAAACCCAGTAGCGTTGCAGTTCTTGACACAAACCGGTGGTCTTGTCCATTCACCCTCTGAATGGCACACATACACAATCCATGTCCCAATGGTCTCAAGGCTTAATCATCCATATTTAACCTGTCTCCTCCTCTTCATCTACACTGATTAAAGTGGATTTAACAAGTGCCATCAGTAAGAGATCATAGCTTCCCACTGGATTCACCTGGTCAGTCTACGTCATGGAAAGAGCGGTGCTTAATGTTTCGTATAGTCCGTGTTAAAGCACCAAGGGGAACGCTGGGATATCATCTGACCGTGTTTTTGCCTGCTCCGGTAGAGGAAGTACAGCCAGCCAAACAGGGGGACACATAAGTGATCCCGTTCTCTCCACAGACAGGGTCCCAGTCACTCCCGGAGCACAGGCAACCGGAGTTACACTCAGAGAACAGAGATGGCTGCTGGTACGACAACCCTTCCACCCTGGACAAACACAGAGATGGATGGAGAAACAAGGTACAGTATGTATTAGATTCTAGAAATGTCTGTCTGAACATCACTGATCACTGTTTACCCATTTACACAGACTGTTTTCTATACCATCTAGGTCAGTTCATAGCGACTCTGTTTTGAGTGACATGTTTTTCTCTATTCTGAGTGACTAAGAATAGCTACTCGTTCCCAATAGAGTTCAGTTGAATACATAAAAGATGATGGGGGAGGTTTGTATCCATCGTGGAGACTTACCCTGTGTATGACATGGTTATCCCGGCCACCTTGGCGTTGTCACAGCCCATGGTGAAGAAGAAGAGGGACAGGAAGTACCCCAGCAGGGAGGTCCCGAAGGCGAACTTAGCAGCTCCCATGATGCCCAGTTTGAACTTCTTCATGACCACACCCCCTGAGAACATCCCCAGAGCCACTGCAGGGATGTTGATCATGCCTGTAGAGCAGAACAGACATCAGCCATGCATGCACGCACATAGAGAGGTTGAAAGAAGCGTTCTAAAACGTAGTACAGCGACCCTGAAGCAGTTTTGACGGTTAACGTCTTTCAAGGGCACGTCAGGAGAAGGCATCTACGATACTGATACCATCAACCCTCCGGTTGCCAGCTCATTCCCGAACAGATTTCCCCAATGGGATCTCTACAGACGTCATACGAACAACAAGTTTATACTACAGGGAGGGGAAGTGTGGAATTAGGGGCATAGCCTGGCCTGGCCCTTGGCATAAGCTACATAGGAGACCATTTAGGGCTACGGGACTCCGACCCCAAAAATAAATAAATACATTTTTAGCAACTCAGTCAGGGTGTCAACTAACTGTTATTAAGAGTTACAATTTTTATTTTTTTATTTCACCTTTATTTAACCAGGTAGGCAAGTTGAGAACAGGTTCTCATTTACAACTACGACCTGGCCAAGATAAAGCAAAGCAGTGTGACAAAAACTACAACACAGTGTTACACATGGGATAAACAAACGTACAGTCAATAACACAATAGAAGAATCTGCATACAGTGTGTGCAAATGTAGTAAGGAGGTAAGGCAATAAATAGGCCAATAGTGCCCTCTCCGTCTCTCTCTCACCTTCTCCATCTCTCTCTCACCTCTCTCCCCTCTCTCCCCTTCCCCTCTCTCACCCTCTACGTCTCTCTCTCGCTCTCTCCCTCCTTCTTTCCCTCCCTCCACCTCCTCCCATCTGTCTCTCTCCCTCCTCTCTCTCCCCATCCCCCCCTTCACCCTCTCCCCTTCCCTCACTTTCCCACTTCCCCCTCCCTCTTCCCCCTCCATTCGCTCTCTCTCCTTTCCCTGCCTCCCCCTCCTCTCACCTCTCTCTCCCTCCTCTCTCCCACAGACAGGCCGACAAACAGACAGGCAGGCAAACAGACAGACAGGCAGGCAGGAAGGCAGACACACACAGTTTTAAAGTTCAAAGTCAATTGAACCTTTTTTTGTACAATATCCTTTTCAGAATTAATTCAATAATTCATAATAAGGCTCTTAGTTTCTAGAACTGCAAGACCACTTGCGTCCAATGGAGGTCAAAAATGCTTTTGGGTCTATTGACTTTACAATTCATATGCTGGGTTCTTTCCTGGGAACACTCTTTAATAATGCCCTCAAGTTTTAACATTAAGAAATTACCTTCTACAGAGGATGAAAGACAGTGTTTTTGTGTAACTGCAGGGAGAGAATGAAGGACCATGTTGAGGGTAAATTAAGACACTTCCTGTTGTCACAGGAAGCTGAACCTCAACACAGGGCATCCCTATAAGGTCACGATTGGTTGTGTGCAAGGACGGTTAACTAGTACAAACGCAGTCAACGGGAGTGCCATGGTTATGTGAGGGCTGTAGACAATGCTTTTCTATGGAAGAAATGCCTTGTTCTCTGAGGGACCACGTTTTCACTGTGAAGAGTTAATTTCACATGGTCAGATGTAGGCTTGCGTTCATCGGGAGCGTCTGTTGAACGGTCCCATGTGTGAATTTTGTTTCTAGCCTCAACCTTTTTTTATATTTTATTTTTATTTCACCTTTATTTAACCAGGTAGGCTAGTTGAGAAGTTCCAATTTACAACTGCGACCTGGCCAAGATAAAGCACAGCAGTTCGACACATACAACAACAAAGAGTTACACATGGAAAAAACAAACATACAGTCAAGGTAATTACAATATAGAAATTAAACACTGGAATGGTAGATGTGCAGAAGTTGAATGTTTACGTAAGTAGAGATACTGCGGTGCAAAGGAGCAAGCTAAATAAATAAATACAGTATGGGGATGAGGTAGTAGGATGGGCTGTTTACAGATGGGCTATGTGCAGTTGCAGAGATCTGTGAGCTGCACTGACAGCTGGTGCTTAAAGCTAGTGAGAGAAATATGAGTCCCCAACTTCAGTGATTTTTGTAGTTCGTTCCAGTAATTGGCAGCAGAGAACTGGAAGGAAAGGCGGCCAAAGGAGGAATTAGCTATGGGGGTGACCAGTGAGATATACCTGCTGGAGCACATGCTACGGGTGGGTGCTGCTATGGTGACCAGTGAGCTGAGATAAGGCGGGGCTTTACCTAGCAAAGACTTGCAGATGACCTGGAGCCAGTGGGTATGGTGACGAGTATGAAGCGAGGGCCAGCCAACGAGAGTGTATAGGTCGCAGTGGTGGGTAGTATATGGGGCTTTGGTGACAAAATGGATGGCACTGTGATAGACTGCATCCAATTTGTTGAGTAGAGAGTTGGAGGCTATTTTATAAATGACATCGCCGAAGTCGAGGATCGGTAGGATGGTCAGTTTTACGAGGGAATGTTTGGCAGCATGCGTGAAGGATGCTTTGTTGCGAAACAGGAAGCCAATTCTAGATTTAATTTTGGATTGGAGATGCTTAATGTGAGTCTGGAAGGAGAGTTTACAGTATAACCAGAAACATAGGTATTTGTAGTTGTCCACATATTCTAAGTCAGAACCGTCCAGAGTAGTGATGCTGGACGGGCGGTCAGGTGCGGGCAGTGATCGGTTGAAGAGCATGCATTTAGTATTACTTGCATTTAAGAGCAGTTGGAGGCCACGGAAGGAGAGTTGTATGGCATTGAAGCTCGTCTTGAGGTTAGTTAACACACTGTCCAAAGAAGGGCCAGAAGTATACAGAATGGTGTCGTCTGCGTAGAGGTGGATCAGAGACTCACCAGCAGCAAGAGACATTATTGATGTATACAGAGAAGAGAGTCGGGCCGAGAATTGAATCCTGTGGCACCCCCATAGAGACTGCCAGAGGTCCGGACAACAGACCCACTGATTTGACACACTGAACTCTATCAGAGAAGTAGTTGGTGAACCAGGCGAGGCAATCATTTGAGAAAGACTGTTGAGTCAGCCAATAAGAATGTGGTGATTGACAGAGTCGAAAGCCTTGGCCAGGTCGATGAAT
This sequence comes from Brachymystax lenok tsinlingensis, assembly GCA_030435695.1. Taxonomy (NCBI): domain Eukaryota; kingdom Metazoa; phylum Chordata; class Actinopteri; order Salmoniformes; family Salmonidae; genus Brachymystax; species Brachymystax lenok. Next base: position 49,753,658 of record CM059818.1, read on the forward strand.
ACGGCTGTACAGTAATGTCTCTTATTGGTGGCGGTTACGATATCATTTAGGACCTTTAGAGTGTCTCCCCCTTTGAAGAGGGGGATGACCGCGGCAGCATTCCAATATTTGGGAATCTCAGACGATACGAAAGAGAGGTTGAACAGGCTAGTAATAGGGGTTGCAACAATTTCGGCAGATAATTTTAGAAAGAGAGGGTCCAGATGGTCTAGCCCGGCTGATTTGTAGGGGTCCATATTTTGCAGCTCTTTCAGAACATCAGCTATCTGGATTTGGGTGAAGGAGAAATGGGGGAGGCTTGGGCGAGTTGCTGTGGGGAGTGCAGGGCTGTTGACTGGGTTAGGGGTAGCCAGGTGGAAAGCATGGCCAGCCGTAGAAAAATGCTTATTGAAGTTCGCAATTATAGTGGATTTGTCGGTGGTGACAGTGTTTCCTAGCCTCAGTGCAGTGGGCAGCTAGGAGGAGGTGCGCTTATTCTCCATGGACTTTACAGTGTCCCAGATCTTTTTAAAGTTTGTGCTACAGGATGCAAATTTCTGCTTCCTAACTGCCTGTGTATATTGGTTCCTAACTTCCCTGAAAAGTTGCATATTGCGGGGGGCTATTCGATGCTAATGCAGAACGCCACAGGATGTTTTTGTGCTGGTCAAGGGCAGTCAGGTATGGAGAGAACCAAGGGCTATATCTGTTCCTGGTTCTACATTTTTTGAAAGGGGCATGCTTATTTAAGATGGTGAGCAAGGCACTTTTAAATAATGACCAGGCATCCTCTACTGACGGGATGAGGTCAATATCCTTCCAGGATACTCGGGTCAGGTCGATTAGAAAGGCCTGCTCACTGAAGTGTTTTAGGGAGCATTTGACAGTGATGAGGGGTGGTCGTTTGATCGCAGACCCATTACGGATTGCAGTGATCGCTGAGATCTTGGTTGAAAACAGCAGAGGTGTATTTGGAGGGCAAGTTGGTTAGGATGATATCTATGAGGGTGCCCGTGTTTACGGATTTGGGGTTGTACCTGGTGGGTTCATTGATCATTTTTCTGAGATTGAGGGCATCAAGCTTAGATTGTAGGATGGCCGGGGTGTTAAGCATGTCCCAGTTTAGGTCACCTAGCAGCACGTTTAGGTCACCTAGCAGCACGAGCTCTGAGGATAGATGGGGGTCAATCAGTTCACGCAATCAGTTCACGTTCTGCCGATGTCACTCAAAAGCACATTAACACTAGGTCAGGTGAGGCCTACCTTGTTTGTTTTTATTTCACCTTTATTTAACTAGGCAAGTCAGTTAAGTACAAATTGTTATTTACAATGACGGCCTACACAAGCCTAACCCGGACAACAATGGGCGAAGTGTGGGCCGCCCTATGGGACCCCCAATCACGGTCGGATGTGATACAGCCTGGATACAGAACCAGGGACTGTAGTGACGCCTCTTGCACTGAGATGCAGTGCCTTAGACCGCCGCGCCACTTGGTAGCCATATAGTGGGGGCGGGGCAAATTAATGAATTGTTAATTGGATTAAGGCTAGGGTTATGTCTAGGATTGAGGCCCTAGCTTCATGTCCACTCAAAGCTCAACCCTGCTCAACCCTAAACCTAACCTCATTCCGAACCCTCGCTTCATCTCAAGATCTTGGCTCAACCCGATTGGTTGACTCTTATCTTTTCCCATTGACTGCTACTGTATGTATTGACATAAGCATCAATCTTGTGACACTCAACTCCCATTAGTTGCAATGTATTGACGTACTATAAACGTCAACACTGTGACATCTTTTCCCATTGACTGCAATGTATTGAGAAAAAACATCTAATTTTACCTTTTTTGCAAAAACGTGCCAGGATGACGTTTTCAGGCTCATAACGGGCTGGGCAGAATGTGTAGAATTGCAGGAAATTAGCTGTAAAAACAGCACAAAAAAGCCCCTAAAAACAGCCCTATGGCAAAATGTGTGGAATTGCAGGAAATTAGCTGTAAAAACAGTACAAAAAAGGCCCTAAAAACAGCCCTATGGCAAAATGTGTGGAATTGCAGGAAATTAACTCTAAAACAAAACAAAAAATCTCTCCACCGTCAAAAGGGGGGCCACTAAAATGTTTTGCCAGCATGGTGATGAGGGGTCCCCCAACAAAATTTTGCTTAGGGCCCCCAAAAAGCTAGAGCCGGCCTTGTCTTTAGCCGTTTTACATGGTAGCCAGGCACGTACAATACAGACATCACAAGACAAAAGGGATCTTTCTCAATTATCCACTTTGTCTCATCGCCTCCTCCTCATAAGGATCTTCTCCTCCAATAGGGTTGAGAAGCGGGCAAGGAGATAGGATGTGATGAATCACAGAAAGACAAATTGAGAAAAGGCCCAGGTTCTTACAGAGTGGAAGGGAACTGTATGGGGAATCACTCACTGGGTTTTACAGGGAGGCAGAGATGCGATGTTTCTAGCGCAATCCTTCTCCCCAGAAGAGATCAAAGGAAGGAATAGCCTCATTCATATCAAAGTCATTCATCCATATTTCATGTGAAGTGGTCATGAGAGATGAAACTGTCTTTGATGGTTGAAAGGACAGGGGGAATGCTGAATGTGTTTCTGGCTGAGCACCCAACCTCCTCTCCTCTCCCTACTAAACCACTCTTCTCTAATTGAGTACAGAATAAAAGCTTATTATTATTATTATTATTCTGGTCCTCAACAGCACTTTAAATATAATTTAACTTTAATATAATTTTATATCAAGACTGGCTATTTATTCATTACATTATTCAATATTCTTTTCTATTCATTTAATGTCTAACTCGCTTTTATCTAGTCCGTCTCATCATTTCAGTGTTTAATTACAGAGAAGTCAGAGTCCGTCTCCTCATGTCAGTGTTTAATTACAGAGAAGTCAGAGTCCGTCTTCTCATGTCAGTGTTTAATTACAGAGAAGTCAGAGTCCGTCTCGTCATGTCAGTGTTTAATTACAGAGAAGTCAGAGTCCGTCTCGTCATGTCAGTGTTTAATTAGAGAAGTCAGAGTCCGTCTCAACATGTCAGTGTTTAATTACAGAGAAGTCAGAGTCCGTCTCGTCATGTCAGTGTTTAATTACAGAGAAGTCAGAGTCCGTCTCGTCATGTCAGTGTTTAATTACAGAGAAGTCAGAGTCCGTCTCGTCATGTCAGTGTTTAATTACAGAGAAGTCAGAGTCCGTCTTCTCATGTCAGTGTTTAATTACAGAGAAGTCAGAGTCCGTCTCAACATGTCAGTGTTTAATTACAGAGAAGTCAGAGTCCGTCTCGTCATGTCAGTGTTTAATTGAATTGAAGTCAGAGCTATCTTTTGAGGAGCTGTCTGTTTTTTTGTATGAAAGAACCATACTGCCATGGAAATGTAACATAAAGAAATGGGTAAAAGACAGAACATGAAACTCTCCAGACAAACCAGCTAACTGAAATGTATTTTTTTATTACACCATTACACAATATTAGCAATGTTATTTTTGATTATGTATGATTTTAAAGACACATTAAACACATGATCATAAAATGACGGTGCACTCACCCATTAGGAAGTTTGCTTTTGATGCTGATTGTCCGTAATGTTGCTCAATGTATTTGGGCTTGTAGGTTACCATGCCGATGAGAGAGTTGAATTGAATAATAGTCACGCAGAGGTAGATTATATAGACTGGACTTCCCAGTAGGCTCTTCAATGTTGGAACAAATTCTGTGAAAATACAATAACAACAGTGATTATTGTTACGTTTTAATTTCTTACTTGTCTCTTTGCTCCCGAGTGGCGCAGCGGTCTAAGGCACTGCATCTCAGTGCAAGAGACGTCACTACAGTCCTTGATTTGAATCCAGCCTGTATCACATCCGTTAAGAACAAGAATTTGTTCTTAACTGACTTGCCTATTTTAATAAAGCTTAAAAAAAAATACAAAAAAATAATGTACTATTCACGTCCATATAAAACTACATTCATATACAGATGGAAAGAGAATGAATAATGCTATTGGAGACAACCATGTCTACTTCTTCAGAGGGCTCCGACAGTTCCGGGCGTGCCCTCTGAAGTACACTCTTAGGAAAAATAGTTTTACTTAGAACCTAGAAGGTTCGGATGTCCCCATAGGAGAGCCCTTTGAAGAACCCTTTTGGGTTCCAGGTAGAACCCTTTACACTTTTGGGTTCTACATGGAACCCAAAAGGGTTCTACCTAGAACATAAAATGGTTCTTCAGAGGGCTCTTCTATGGGGAGAGCCAAACAAACCTTTCGGAACACGTTTTTATTTTTAAGAGTGTAGTATGTATGGTCCTCTCCAATACGTTACTGTATCCCCAACCTAATGTTACCCTGCCTGAAGTATACACTCATCTGATCATTAGGCCTGTACTGTATGTTGTTATGGGTCTTCTCAAAGGCCAGGCCAGGGGATATTAAGGTACCTTTAGCCATTTGATGGAAGTTGGCCGGTTCCTCTGGTCTAAACTTATGTTCCATGGCTGAGGGAGAGTCCTTGATGAACCGGGTCTGTTCTGGGGTGCAGTTAGCATCAAGTTGCTTATCCGCGGGCATGGGCAGCGACTTGGGCAGGAACCAGAAGGGTATGGCAGACATGAGGGTGATAGCCCCGGCTATGAGGTACCCCAGCCACCACGCCCCGACCCAGCGGGCATCGCCTGGGGTGATGGTGATAGTCTCTGGAGAAGAAGGGCAGGTGTAGCAGGGTCATATAAACAACAGGGTTAGGATTCAGTTAAATCAGTAAGTGAATTGAGAACAACCCAGGGTTTCCCATTATCGGTCCTGAGTTGGTTATTTGAATTAGCTGTGTAGTGCTAGGGCAAAAACAAAAACGTGCACCCGGGGGGGCCCAGGACCAAGTTTGGGAAAACTTGCGATAGAGCATGGTGCTTGCAACACCAAAGGTTGTGGGTTTCGCTTCCCACTGGGGCTACCCATATATAAAATGTATAGACGCATGACAGTAAGTCGCTCTGTATAAAAGCGTCTGTTTAAACAGCACCATGAGTATATAGGAACTGAACTGGATTATGTCATTACGTAATGGCACCACCGTGGCAAGCTGGATATATACGATGCCAGTAATATGGTAGTTGTCTGAATCGACTCACCTATGTCCACGTATCCTATGTCAACGTATATCTTGGCACACAAGGATCCTAGTAAGTAGCCAAAGACAGGACCAATGATTGATATGGTCTGGACACAGCCTGAAACATTCAAACATAGAAAGACAGGAATTTTATTTAGCTACATGACAGATGACCTATCCTACTTTAAACAATTACTCTAAAAATTATAATGAATATAAAAAAAAATTGTGAGAGAAAAAACATGTCTTACTAATGTAAAGTGCTGCATTCTCAGACCTGGCGTAGTCGTCTATATAGGAGATTCCCAGCGGCTGTACAGGAGTTTCTCCTATCCCTCTTAACACATTACCCAGGAACACGTAGATCCACATAGACACACTGGATTCTTGCTCACAGCCTGTCATTTAGAAGAAGAAAAAAAATAACATGCTTAAACGCAGCATTATATCCCACAATATCAGAGTATAATTTAATGATTTAATGGATGAACAACAACCGGTCCGAATTCCCTCCTTACCCCTCCCGTTGGCCTTAACCTATCAATGTTATAGTATCCTGGACATCAGCCAGTCCGAATTCCCTATTTACCCCTCCCATTGGCCCTAACCTATCAATGTTATAGTATCCTGGACATCAGCCAGTCCGAATTCCCTCCTTACCCCTCCCATTGGCCCTAACCTATCAATGTTATAGTATCCTGGACATCAGCCAGTCCGAATTCCCTCCTTACCCCTCCCGTTGGCCTTAACCTATCAATGTTATAGTATCCTGGACATCAGCCAGTCCGAATTCCCTACTTACCCCTCCCATTGGCCCTAACCTATCAATGTTATAGTATCCTGGACATCAGCCAGTCCGAATTCCCTCCCATTGGCCCTAACCCTTCAATGTTAGAAAATATGGAGGGTCTGAGTAGTTATAAGTAGTGTAGTGTTGGAGCTCCCACTATATTGCTTCCGTCTTCCAGCTCTACAAACAGTGAAGAGTTAGGGTCAAGAGGAGTTGGTAGGGATTGAATGTGTACTGCATGTCTGTGTATATGGTGTAGTTACCATGTCTTACCTACAGACGGCAGTATAGAGGCCCTGTCACCTGCCTGTGTGGACTCAGCTGAGCTTGCTGGACACGGACCAAAGGTAGTAGTTGAATTCATGGACGCTCTAACTGACGATTGGAACTTATAGCTGTGTACAAAATACCAATGTGACTGTTAAGCAAGGGGATGGATAAAACATCGACCAGGTGTCATTAGATATACATGTAATTCACAACAAATAAAATGATGTACAAATGAATACAAAGGAAAGCAGTATATTGGCCATTCAATTTCTACCCTTGATTTGTTATCCAACCGACGTAATGGTAATGTTACTGTCACATCTACTCACGTCTACTCGACTCCCGGCGTCTACGTTACAGTTACTTTGTCAGTGACAATAAATCTTCATGCAATCAAACTACTATTTCACTGTAAAAACATAACTCAGTGTGACCCACCTACAAACACAGGGAGGTCAATACATTCTCATGTTCTGACAACAAGTTGTGTACTCGTCTTACTTACCGTCCTAAAATAAAATGAGGCATGGCGATGAGGAACGTCCCAAACGACATCAGGACACATCCGATCGCTATGATCTTAGGTCGGTGAAGCTTGGCCCCAAAATAACTCACAAAGGCTATCACCAATAGGTTACCTACAATACAGGGATGAGGGGAAGGGGTGTGTAAGGGGATATGGTTGGACCCATTTGACAGTTACACGGGTCACACTTTCAGAACGACAACACTATTGGTCAACAGATCTGTTTTTTATTCCAGAGAAAATGTAGAGCGCCAGGATGATACTTTGATATGAATGACTTTACTATGGTCATTTAGCAGACACAGTGGTTACAGAACTATCAACATTGACAATGGCACATATTGTGTACCAAAAGCTGAAAGAACAGGATAGCTTCACACTCTAGCAGCTCAAATGCAATAATTGAATAGCCAACATTTGGCTAGAATACAACTCTGATGTTGATCAATCACCTATATGCTCTAACACAGTGAGCCATAGGATCCAGCATGTGGACATAATAGTATGATCTCTGCTTTAACAAGAAGCCCTGCTTTTAATGCAATTCGCCTATGGAAATGTACATCGCCATAGAAACTCCAGTGACTGGCGCTACAGATCAGGGTCATATGCTGTCAATAAGAGCACTAGTATAGCAGCATTCAACACCACTGATTCCTTATAGAACTACAGGGCTAGAATGAACATAGGATAGGTATTGCTCCATTATCTTTTGAAGTTGTATTACACAACCCGCCATAACAAAAAGCCACATTTGTTCGAAGGGAAGCTCATGAATTGGAATATAGTGCGTTGATCCTACGACCACACGCTCGGAAGACGGAATCTTGGCCCACTCATCCACCTGACGCACCCTAACATTTTCACGAAACATACAGTATGAATAGCTAAGTAGGTAAAAGAAAAAGAAGAAGAGGAAGAAGAAGAGGAATAATAATAATAAGAAGAAATACGAACGCATAGCTAGGTAGAGAAGCAAACAAAACATGTACTGTAAGTACGCAGGTACACTATTTACCTATTTCAAAGCTCCCGTCGATAACACCTATCAAATAACTTGGGATATCAAATCTCCTCTCCAGCTGGGTTATCGTACTTTTCATGTAACTCCCAGACAAGGCCTTAGAGAAGTAGGCAAAGGACAGGGCAGCCAGGAACATCTAAAGAGAGGGAGAGAAAGAGAAAAAAAAGAGGTCAAGAAAAGAAAAATATATATTTTACAACAAAATCATACTAATAAGTGCCTGGTCTAAGAATGCTGAGCACCGAGTCCTCGCTCGTTGTTGCTCTCCGTAGGCAGTCTTCACAAAAACAGGATTAAAAGAGGTCTTCAATCTCATGAGTCATAATCTCATGACTCTGACATATTCAGCCTCATGGCAATAACTCAGGACAGTTAATTGGAAACAGGTGAACATCAGCATCAGTCTCCGGACTACACTGTTAGGGATGAAAATTGTTAGGGATGAAAATAGCCCTGCAGTGATCGGGGGTAGTCATCAGGTGAGATCCGTATGATCCTTTTCTTCAACAGGCAGAGTTGAACACAAAGACTTCACCTCAGATAGACCAGGACATGACATCTCTATTTCTGTCCATCAGAGAGGAAGCACAAAGACACTCATCTGAGGTATCAGTGGTTCAGTATGACATACGTCATTCATATTTCTATTCAAATATTTTCAACAGCAGCAACTTGACCTCAGGCGTACTGTGTTTCTGAATGCTGACGATATGACTGAAACTGGCCTTACAGTGCAGAGATTCTGCTTCTGGAGAAATGTTTCCGGGCAAAGTCATAACTGAGACATCACTTAAAATTATTTCCATGTCATTAACTTATGCTTTCATCAATGTGATTAACATAACAGTATGTTGTCATCAACTTATGTTGATTCCTTAGCCTTTTACAATAATACCTTTCCAATTTTGGCCCGAGTCAAAGTACATTTCAGTAACAGTTGCAACTGTCAGTTCATTCATTAATTCATTAACTTAGTCAATCATTCACATAGATAATGGAGAAGCTGCAATACCTCAACAGATACCATAAGTCTGATGGGTCTAAATTGATTGAATGAATGTATACACTTCAAATGCAACACATACAACCTATCATTTAAAATGTTCCTCACACTAGTCCATCTTGATCATAGCCTAAATTATAATGATGCAGGTGGATTTTAGAATACAGTCGTTACTTCACTGAGTAATTAGGCTTGGTGGGCTGGGCAGGAGGGAACTTCAGTGCAATAGAATAGCCCCTTTGTTTCTGTAAATGTTCAGCACCAAACTGGGTCACAGTTCAGAACAACACGATAGCTCATCATCGCCTCGCCCCATTGTTTTCCATTGAGGCCCAATTCTGATCTTTTTTTTTACCACTAATTGGTCTTTTGACTAATCAGATCAGCTCTGAAAAATATCTGTTGTGATTGGTCCAAAGACCAATTAATGAAAAAAAATATCTGAATTCTTATGCCTGTGTAAACACAGCCTTAAGCTGAATCTTTAAAATAATTTTGAGCGTTTGCTTTTGCCTGCGTGGTAGTGCCAGATCGGCAGGATTTTCTCATACATCTATTCTATTAATTCCAGTGCACCAGGCAAGCTCGATCAAGCCTCAATTGAGTATTTGAAATTATTCCGAATAGTATTTGAACCCAGGAGGCCATGGGGAGACTTCCTGAGAAAGAGTCCAGATTCCCTGAATCCCACAAACTGAATTCCTAGGAGCTGCGATTTAGCTCATGTTATATGTCTGTGTCGCAACCCTGTGAATGGCTAGAATACTTGCACATGACCCTACTTTGATATGGGGTCAAAGTAATAAACCCAGGGACTTAACTTCCAGAACACAGCAGGCCTCAGCATCATAAATTAACATTTCACTTACATAAATCTTGAAATTAATTGTTTGTACTTTTAATAATATACATTCTTTTTTAATTCAAATTCCATCATCCTCCTAGTGTTGCTGAATCTCTTTTCTACTCCATGAAATCTTGCCATTTTCAATGGAACACCGATTTGACAGTTGTAAGAGTTTAAATGTAAAATACATTTTCTGCACTTTTATAAAATCAATTCAAGGATACAATATACACTGAGTGGACAAACCATTAGGAACACCTGCTCTTTCCATGACATAGACTGACCAGGTGAATCCAGGTGAAAGCTATGATCCAGGTTAAAGGAGGATTTTTTATACCCTGATGAAGACAGCTTGCCTGTCGAAACGTTGGACATTACATTTTTGCATCTGAGCTCCTAGAGTGTGCGGCTCTTCTTTATTTTAAAGGAGGATTTTTAACATCAATTCTATTTTACAGTTTGTCAAGATATCAAGCTAGAAGCCTGCAGAAGAAGTTGCCTCAGCATCCACATTTAACACACATACTGTACTGTAATATACTGAATCCTCAAACAACGTGTGTTTGCTCCCTAAGTCTGCAATATCTAGCAATATCTAGAAACAACAGACTGCATTGTGCATTGGGAAAAAGCTTGCATTCAATCAGCTGTCGACGTGAAGAGAAACCGTGACCATGAGTCTACAAGCTCAATCAAAGTACATCCAAAATAAATCCTGGTTCAAAAGCTGTCAAGAAACAGAAACCAAACTTGCTAATCAGCTATTTTTTTATTTTGCCACGTCTATTGTATGGTCATTCAACGAAATGAGTCCCTTTTTCGTCCCTTTGATATTCTAAGTAGAAATTGTCCAACAATATTGTACTTAAAAGCATGTTATATTAAATGAAGTGCCCTTTAATATGTATATACCACATGGAACATTCTATACATCTGATTTTCTATATGAATAAAGACTTGCTAATGTGCCAAAATTCTGCCTTTTAACATGTCCCTCCCCACTGGGCACACTGATAATTGGGTAATATTTGGTTGAGATGTTGATCAATTAGATTACAACCTATAATCACCCACTCAAAAAGACAGCCACAAGTCAGTTGAAGTTTTGTATGTGTTATCACTATACTTCAAACATCTAAAAGCAATTTCCAATGCAAAAACTATGTCAGATTTTTGGTTTTGTTGAATTCTGGGTTGAATTGAAACTATAGCTGTTGTATGGTCACATTTCATTTGCCCCATTAATAAACCTACCCTTTGGAATTACTTTGACTGCAACAGTGAATCTATTTAGTTTTTAAGTGGAGATCTCTCAATAAGCATTCTCAAGATAGCGCATTAGTTATTGACAGTGAAATATCATATCATAGCAGGGCAGGACTTTTGTCTGATATAATTTTTTTTAAGGTACAAATTCAACATATTTTATACAAGGTTTGTTTATGTTAAAATTCTGAAATTCATAATGACAATCTTGTGGTTGAAATTCCAACATCAAAACAGCTTACGTTTATTAACGTTGATTAATGTTTTGTAACCAATGTATTTTCCACATAGATTCCACGTCAATATACGTTGACAAATTACGTTGTAACAACGTTAACTCAACCATTTTTTTTTGTCCAGTGGGTCTGTGCACCATTTGTGCACCCAAATCTCTGCAAGTTTTCATCATTATTGTAAAGTTTTCATCATTATTGTAAAGTTTTCATCATTATTGTAAAGTTTTCATCATTATTGTAAAGTTTTCACCATCATTGTAAAGTCCTAGTCATTTCTCAAGATTATTATTGTGATTAGTGATTCATTTTAGCTTCTTCAGGCTAGGGTCTATTTTTCTCAATTTCCGCCTGACTGACGTGCCCAAAGTAAACTGCCTGTAGCTCAGGTCCTGAAGCCAGGATATGCATATAATTGGTACCATTGGAAAGAAAACACTCTGAAGTTTGTAGAAATGTTAAATAATGTAGGAGACTATAACACAATAGATATGGTAGGAGAAAATACAAAGAAAAACGAACCAGTTTTTTTTTTTTGGAGAGCTCATGCTCTTCCAATGGAAAAAATAGGGAAAAATGTAATCTAGCTCCCAGTATGCAATTCCTATGGCTTCTACTGGGTGTCAGTAGTCTTTGTTCAAGGTTTCAGGCTTGTTTCTTCCAAAACGAGGAAGAATAATGACTTTTGATACAGGGACACAGACTTGGAAATGTGTGTATGCGCGCGGGATGAAGAGAACCTGCTAATATCGTTTTCCTATTGAACATACTTCTTTCCGTATGAAATATTATAATTTAATTACATTTTAGGGTATCTGACTATTAAATAGAAACATATTTTGACTTGTTTTAACATAGTTTAGAGGTAGCTTTTTGAATTCCCTTTTCTGCATGTTGAACGAGTGGATTACTCAAATCGATGGTGCCAACTAAACAGACTTTTGGGGATATAAAGAAGGATTTTATCTAACAAAACGACACTACATGTTGTAGCCTGGGACCTTTTGGATTTTCAAAAAGTAAGTGAATAATTAATCGCTATTTGTGAATTTATGAAACCTGTGCCGGTGGAAAAAATAATTTGATGTGGGGCGCCATCCTCAAACAATCGCATGGCATGCTTTCACTGTAAAGCCTACTGTAAATCGGACAGTGCAATTAGATTAACAATAATTTAAGCTTTTAAACGGTATAAGACACCTGTATGTACCTAAATGTTTAATATCCATAATTTTTATGATTATTTATTTGAATTGCGCACCCTCCAGTTTCACCGGAAGTTGTCCCGCTCGGGACGTCTAGCTTTATTAAGGTAAAAACTAAACTGAGCTGGTCGTGCACGTCAACCCTGTTACCCACAGATAGACTGGCTACACATTTGTATTTTTACAATATAATTTTTTGGGGGGGTGAAGCTTGCATTCAATTGCCCCTCCCTGTTGCACACACCAAGCTTCCGTTCACCCTGTCACAAGGAGATTCATGGCTGATTTAAGAAGAAATCATCAACCCTGTTACGGTCAACCCGTAACCCTGTTACGGTCAACCCTATAACGGTCAACCCTGTTACGGTCAACCCTGTTACGGTCAACCCTGTTACGGTCAACCCTGTTATGGTCAAAGCACTTACTAAAGTAATTTAATCTCTTGAGATGGGAAAGCATTTTTTTTTTTTTATTAAGTTGAATATGTGCTCTTCATGAAAGAAGAAAAAATTATTTAATTCATACATTTTTCCAGTAAGTTACAATAGTTTAATGGAATGACCCTGTAGCTGATGTGGCACTGGTAAGTAGTTGGCTGTGTGTGCAGTGCAGTAGTAGGGTCCATCACACAAGACCTAGAAGTACTGTAGCCCAAGACATAGAAATGCCTGGGCTTTTCTGGGTCAATGGTATTGACGGTGCTGCTTATTAACATATGTAACATATGCCATTTAGCAGAAGCTTTTATCCTAAGCGACTTAAATTTTTCGTATGGGTGGCCATGGCGGACATCGAACCCACCACCCTGGCGTTGCTAGCATCAGGCTCTCACAAACTGAGCAAAACAGGACCATGAAGGGTTGTAATACAGAAGGTCCAACCAGCCTCACAATCGCAGACCACGTGTATGACGTGTGGGAGAGCGGTTTGCAACATTGTGACGGTGGGGTTATGGTATGGGCAGGCATAAGCTATGGACAAAGAACACAATTGCAGTTTTTCGATGGCAATTTGAATGCACAGAGATACTGTGACGACATCCTGAGGCCAATTGTCGTGCCATTCATCCGCCGCCATCACCTCTTTTTAAAGCATGATAATGCACAGCCCCATGTTGCAAGGATCTATACACAATTCCTGGAAGCTCCCATTTCTTCCATGGCCTGCATACTCACCAGACATGTCACCCATTGAGCTTGTTTGGCATGCTCTGGATCGACGTGTACGACAGTGTGTTCCAGTTCCCGCAAATCCAGCAACTTCGCACGGCCATTGAAGAGGAGTGGGACAACATTCCACAGGCCACAATCAACAGCCTGATCAACTTGAGGGAGATGCGTCACGCTGCATGATGCAAATGGTGGCCACACCAGATACTGACTGGTTTTCTGATCCACGCCCCTACCTTTTTATAAAGATATGGAATTGAACTTGCAACCTTTCGGTTACTAGTCCAACGCTCTAACCACTAGGCTACCCTGCCGCTATTGAGTGGAGTGGCTGTGTGTCTAAGATTAAGGGTCTCTTTTCATAGTTTAAAATTATACACATTCAACATTGGCCATGCTGTCAATGAAGCATGATTTGTTCCACGCTCAAAACAACTGTTTACTCGGAACTGTGAAATTTGACTTCAGTGAGTTCAAGACAACTGGGAACTCGGGAAAAACAAGCTCCGACTGGGAAAACACATTTTGAGCGGTCATCAAACTCGGAATTGTAAATCCGGATCTCGGGCCTCTTTCTAGAGCTACGACCTGAAGATCACTGACGTCATTATGATTCAACCTTGTTTTTTTCAGAGTTCCCAGTTGTCGTGGAAGCACCACAAATCGGAAGAATGCCAGACTTTGATGACAAAATTTGAACCGCCGGTCCACATTCCTGTTCAAGTACATATAAATGGCGCCGGAAGAAATGGCAGCGGTTTTACGGGCGACCAACCAATTGTGCTGTTATGTGCTTTTTTTTCACGTTATTTGTAACTTATTTTCTACATAATGTTTCTGCAACCGTATCTTACGGCAAAAAATAGCTTTTGGATATCAGGACAGCAATCGCTCACCTCAGATTAGACAAAGATTTATTCTTCAACAAGCAGGACGCACAGGACATACTCCGAACACCCGACAATGCCAACATCCCAGTTATTTGCAGGAGGAAAAGACGCAGGTACAGAGGACACAGGGCGGGATGCCTCATGAGGAACCGCAGAAGGCGAGTGGGAAAGCTGCCATTAACGTCAATATTACTCGCCAACGTGCAATAATTGGACAATAAATTAGACGAGGTACGATCACGAATATCCTACCAATGGGACAAAACTGTAATATCCTATGTTTCACGAAATCGTGGCTGAATGATGATATGGATATTCAGCTAGGGGGATATACACTGCACCGGCAAGATAGAACAGCACACTCATTACAGACTACAAAGTGAGGCACAGCCGCGAGCTGCCCAGTCACACGAGCCTACCAGACGAGCTAAATCACTTCTAAGCTCGATTCGAGGCAAGCAACACCGAGACATGCATGAGAGCATCAGCTGTTACGGACGACTGTGTGATCACGTTCTCCGTAGCCGATGTGAGTAAGACCTTTAAACAGGTCAACATTCACAAGGCTGCGGGGCCACACGGATTACCAGAACGTGTGCTTCGGGCATGTGCTGACCAACTGTCAGGTGTCTTCACTGACATTTTCAACATGTCCCTGATTGAGTCTGTAATACCAACATGTTTCAAGCAGACCACCATAGTCCCTGTGCCCAAGAACACTAAGGCAACCTGTCTAAATGTCTTTGAAAGGCTGGTAATGGCTCACATCAACAACATTGTCCCAGAAACCCTAGACCCACTCCAATTTGCATACCACACAAACAGATCCACAGATGATGCAATCTCTATTGCACTCCACACTGCCCTTTCCCACCATGAAAAAAGGAACACCTATGTGAGAATGCTATTCATTGACTACAGCTCAACACCATAGTACCCTCAAAGCTCATCACTAAGCTAAGGACCCTGGGACTAAACACCCCCCTCTGCAACTGGATCCTGGAGTTCCTGACGGGCCGCCCCCAGGTGGTGAGGGTAGGTAGCAACACATCTGCCACGCTGATCCTCAACACTGGAGCCCTCAACACTGGCTAAGTCCCCTCCTGTACTCCCTGTTCACCCACGACTGCATGGCCAGGCACGGCTCCAATACCATCATTAGGTTTGCAGACAACACAACAGTGGTAGGCCTGATCACCGACAACGACGAGACAGCCTATAGGGAGGAGGTCAGAGACCTGGTCGGGTGGTGACAGAATAACAACCTCTCCCTCAACGTAACCAAGACTAAGGAGATGATTGTGGACTACAGGAAAAGGAGGACCGAGCACGCCCCCATTCTCACCAACGGGGCTGTAGTGGAGCAGGTTGAGAGCTTCAAGTTTCTTGGTGCTACCAACAAACTAGAATGGTCCAAACACACCAAGACAGTCGTGAAGAGGGCACGACAAAGCCTATTCCTCCTCAGTAAACTAAAAAGATTTGGCATGGGTCCTCAGATCCTCTAAAGGTTCTACAGCTGCAACATCGAGAGCATCCTGACTGGTTGCATCACTGCCTGGTACGGCAATTGCTCGGCCTCCGACCGCAAGTCACTACAGAGGGTAGTGCGTACGGCACAGAACATCACTGGGGCTAAGCTGCCTGCCATCCAGGACCTCTATACCAGGCGGTGTCAGAGGAAGGCCCTAAAAACTGTCAAAGACCCCATCCACCCCAGTCATAGACTGTTCTCTCTACTACCGCATGGCAAGCGTTACCGGAGTGCCAAGTCTAGGACAAAAAGGCTTCTCAACAGTTTTACCCCAAGCCATAAGACTCCTGAACAGGTAATCAAATGGCTACCCGGACTATTTGCATTGTCCGCCCCCAACCCCTCTTTACACTGCTGCTACTCTCTGTTTATCATATATGCATAGTCACTTTAACTATACATTCATGTACATACTACCTCAATTGGCCCAACCAACCAGTGCCCCCGCTCATTGGCTAACCAGGCTATCTGTATTGTGTCCCGCCACCCGCCACCCATCACCCACCAACCCCTTTTTACGCTTCTGCTACTCTCTGTTCATCATATATGCATAGTCCCTTTAACCATACCTACAGGTACATACTACCTCAA
This sequence comes from Brachymystax lenok tsinlingensis, assembly GCA_030435695.1. Classification (NCBI taxonomy): domain Eukaryota; kingdom Metazoa; phylum Chordata; class Actinopteri; order Salmoniformes; family Salmonidae; genus Brachymystax; species Brachymystax lenok. The sequence goes on from CM059818.1 coordinate 49,770,107, forward strand.
TCAGCCCGACTAACCAGTGCCTGTATGTAGCCTCGCTACTGTATATAGCCTCGCTACTGAATATAGCCTCGCTACTGTTCTCTTTTTACTGTTGTTTTATTTCTTTACTTACCTATTGTTCACAAAATACATTTTTTACACTGTTGGTTAGTGCCTGTAAGTAAGCATTTCACTGTAAGGTCTACACCTGTTGTATTCGGCGCACGTGATAAATAAACTTTGAATTGATTTGATTTGAAGTGAGCACAGCACAACAAGGTGAGTCCAAAAATGTCTTGTATGCTGCTGCATAAATTATGTAATTTGCCAAGGAGATATGTATACTGTAGCTAAGAAAGTAATACTAAGTGTATGTTGTGTAGTAAGCTGTTAGTAGCCCATGTGCCTCAACCTAATAATTTGGTCCCTTTTCCGCTCTTAATTTCGACTACCGTTCTGACTTGGTGGTGCACATGTAGCCTATAAACTGTTTTAGAGAAATGTAATCATTCAATATTGTAAGAGCTTTCATTGTCTGCTTATGCCCCCTTTATTTATCCTACGGTTCTGACTTGGTGTACAGGGAGGATACTGTAAGAATCGAAATCGTAGTCGAAATTGCGGATTGCCTCTTATCCACTCGTCGTCCCCTTTTGCCATAGTTTGTACATCTCAATTGTCATTAGAATTCACATTTGTTTAACCAAGTCAGCCATAACAGCCATGTTTTTTTAAAGGCAGTAAATGAGGCTGAATGAACAGTTTTGCTGCCAGACAAAGCTCCGCTGAGCCAGGTGTAGCAGTGGTAAGGTGTTGGGACTGCTGTTGCGACTCATGTAGGCCCTAACAGTTTGTGGGCACCGTTTGCCACCGTTATAGTGCAATTAATGTATTGTTAAGTGTTGTGTTGTGCTGTGCTGTGTAGTGGCTTTGCTGGCATGCATCCCACATTATAAATTTACAAAGATTTACATGTTAAAATCACGACTGTGTGGTTGCAGTCTTAAAAGAAAAGGTGCTACCTAGAACCTGCCATAAAGAGTTATTTGGATGAACAACTGTCCTGATAAGAGAATCCCTTTGAGTTACAGGTAGAACCTTTTCACCAAAAGGCTCCTAATTGGGGTGTTTTCGTGGGTGAAAGGGTTCTACCTGTAGGGGAGAAGACAAAAAAGTGTTTTACCTGGAAACTAAACAGTGTTTTACATGGAAACTAAACAGGGTTTTACCTGGAAACTAAACAGTGTTTTACATGGAAACTAAACAGTGTTTTACCTGGAAACTAAACAGTGTTTTACCTGGAAACTAAACAGTGTTTTACATGGAAACTAAACAGGGTTTTACCTGGAAACTAAACAGTGTTTTACCTGGAAACTAAACAGTGTTTTACATGGAAACTAAACAGGGTTTTACCTGGAAACTAAACAGTGTTTTACCTGGAAACTAAACAGTGTTTTACATGGAAACTAAACAGTGTTTTACCTGGAAACTAAACAGTGTTCTACATGGAAACTAAAGAGTGTTTTACATGGAAACTAAACAGGGTTTTACCTGGAAACTAAACAGTGTTCTACATGGAAACTAAAGAGTGTTTTACATGGAAACTAAACAGGGTTTTACCTGGAAACTAAACAGTGTTCTACATGGAAACTAAACAGTGTTTTACCTGGAAACTAAACAGGGTTTTACCTGGTAACTAAACAGTGTTTTACATGGAAACTAAACAGGGTTTTACCTGGAAACTAAACAGGGTTTTACCTGGAAACTAAACAGTGTTTTACATGGAAACTAAACAGTGTTTTACCTGGAAACTAAACAGGGTTTTACCTGGAAACTAAACAGTGTTTTACATGGAAACTAAACAGTGTTTTACCTGGAAACTAAACAGTGTTCTACCTGGAAACTAAACAGTGTTCTACAGCCGAGGAACCCTTTACAAACCCTTTTTGATGAGTGTTCATGCGACAGAATATTTCATCCTAGAACTCTACAGTACAGACAGACAGACAGTGCAGGCAGACAGTACAGACAAACAGACAGACCATCAGACAGACAGACAGAGTACAGACAGACAGAGTAGGATCAGTTCTTCCTTTAAGATCTTAAAGGATATGTTTATATGAATAACGGGGACCTGATCCTAGATCAGTACTGGGTTTTAATTTCCCATGAGGTGATCTGAGAAGAGAGAAGTACTGTACCTTCAGACTGGAGCAACTGGACCTCTGCATCCCTGAAGATGATGGGTTAGAGGAGACGTCATCTGGGGTCCACCTCCCCTTAGCTGGAGCCTCCATCTTTCTAAGGAAGATAATGGTTTCTCTGTTGTAATCCTTCGTCATTGGTTCACTCACACCTGTTGGAAGATATCATTTTCCAAAGAAAGTAAATGACTGGCTGCAGGCCTCATCTAAAAATATGGAATCATATGGTGCCTTTCTTTTCCATTTGTTTAGATGGAGGCTGGAAAAATGAAATGAGAAATCAGCCAAATGACGTTTACAGGGGGTGGAATTCCAAAGTAAATGCATGAAGTGATTAAAACAAATGTAGCTAGTTGTGCAAGACATGTTATAGATAAAATAATAAGTAGCATATTGTTTTTAAATGTTTGCATGCTTAATCCTTTGAGAAAACAACAGGGAGTGTGGTAGATTTAAATCTCTTAAATAAAGAACTCAGGGATAGACTTGTGCTTCCTCGCCAAAGGAGGCTATTGAGGAGGGAGGCACGTCTTATGTTTGCCTACTAACGAAAAGACACTCTCCATGACCACTTATCGGTTTCCGGGTCATGGAGGAGAGAGGACAGAGGACGGACTTTTGGGTCACGGAGGAGAGAGGATGGAGGACACGGGACATAGGACTTTTGCCCTAATGAGAAAAGCCTCAAGTTGCAGGCCTATGTCCTATTTTCTCGCTGCCGGAAATGCCATCTCCAGTCAAGGGTACAGTAGCACTTCCACCAAAACGGCTCTGCATTTTCTTCACGAGGTCGCTAACATATTACTTTAGCTTTCAAAGGTTGACCAAACCAATCTAATATCAAAGACGGCGGACACTTTGTGGTATTATTTTTGGGGGATTTTCTGTACGACTAATGAACAACTGAATCATGTAGCCTACAGAAGAGATGACGAAACATCATGTGTGTGGAAGCCACAAGCGATTTCTCACGGGACACAACACACCCTTTGTTTTCTAACTGGAGCAAACAAACAGACAGTACAGATAGCCACATGCACTAAAAGGGCCTATAGCCTAGTGTGTACGTCTACTTGAATTCATAACACCTTATTATGGCTTCATCTGATTATCCAGTGATGTATCATTGTTTGGTAGCCTAATTGTTCATTCATAACAACATTGGGCATCCAAATGATACATGTGATCTATTCTACGAGGGTGATCTATTCTACAAGGGTGATCTATTCTACGATGGTTTCCTCGATAAATCAAGATCTAGGCTCCATAATAATCACTTAAACATGTAGATGCATGTTTCTTTAACCTTTATTAAACTAGGCAAGCCAGTTAAGAACAAAATCTTATTTTCAAATCTATTTTCAACCTTTCAGTTAACACTCTAACCACTAGACTACCTGCTGCTCCGAGTTTGGTAATTGGATTTGATAATTGGATGGATAATCTTGACAAAAGAATTGCACAAACAGCCTAGTGAAACGAATATGTTCAAAGTTGAACAGAATGGGTCAACGTAGTTTTTTTTTTTTATGTCACATTGTGTGAATAAAATGCACACAGAAGACAGAGAGCTCTCTCTTTACTCTCTCTGGAGCACATCAAGTCTCTCTCTCTCTCTCTCCCCCATCTCTCTCTCTCTCTCCCTCATCTCTCTCTCTCTCCCCCATCTCTCTCTCTCTCTCCCCCATCTCTCTCTCTCTCTCTCTCTCTCTCTCTCTCTCTCTCTCTCTCTCTCTCTCCCCATCTCTCTCTCTCCCCATCTCTCTCTCTCTCTCCCCATCTCTCTCTCTCTCTCTCTCTCCCCCATCTCTCTCTCTCTCCCCATCTCTCTCTCTCTCCCCCATCTCTCTCTCTCTCTCTCCCCATCTCTCTCTCTCTCTCTCTCTCTCTCTCTCTCCCCATCTATCTCTCTCTCTCCCCCCATCTCTCTCTCTCTCCCCATCTCTCTCTCTCCCCATCTCTCTCTCTCCCCCATCTCTCTCTCTCTCTCTCTCTCTCTCCCCATCTCTCTCTCTCTCTCTCTCTCTCTCTCTCTCCCCATCTCTCTCTCTCTCCCCATCTCTCTCCCCATCTCTCTCTCTCTCTCCCATCTCTCTCTCTCCCCATCTCTCTCTCTCTCTCCCCATCTCTCTCTCTCTCTCTCTCTCTCTCTCTCTCCCCATCTATCTCTCTCTCTCTCTCTCTCTCTCTCTCTCTCTCTCTCTCTCTCTCCCCCATCTCTCTCTCTCCCCATCTCTCTCTCTCTCTCTCTCCCCCATCTCTCTCTCTCTCTCTCTCTCTCTCTCTCTCTCTCTCTCTCTCTCCCCATCTCTCTCTCTCTCTCTCTCTCTCTCTCCCCATCTCTCTCTCTCTCTCTCTCTCTCTCTCTCTTCTCTCTCTCTCTCTCTCTCCCCCATCTATCTCTCTCTCTCCCCCATCTCTCTCTCTCTCTCTCTCTCTCTCTCTCTCTCTCTCTCTCCCATCTATCTCTATTTCAGTTCAATTTAAGGGGCTTTATTGGCATGGGAAACATATGTTTACATTGCCAAAGCAAGTGAAATGAATAATAAACTTAAGTGAAAAGAAAAAAAATGAACAGTAAACATTACACTAACAAAAGTTCCAAAAGAATAAAGACATTTCAAATGTCATATTATGTCTATATACAGTGTTGTGACAACGTGCAAATAGTTAAAGTTCAAAAGGGAAAATAAATAAACATAACTATGGGTTGTATTTACAATGGTGCTTGTTCTTCACTGGTTGTCCTTTTCTTGTGGCAACAGGTCACACATCTTGCTGCTGTGATGGCACACTGTGGTATTTCACCCAATATATATGGGAGTTTATCAAGATCTGTGTAATCTGAGGGAAATATGTGTCTCTAATATGGTCATACATTTGGCAGGAGGTTAGGAAGTGCAGCTCAGTTTCCACCTCATTTTGTGGGCAGTGTGCACATAGCCTGTCTTCTCTTGAGAGCCAGGTCTGCCTCTCTCAATAGCAAGGCTATGCTCACTGAGTCTGTACATAGTCAAAGCTTTCCTTAAGTTTGGGTCAGACACAGTGGTCAGGTATTCTGCTATGGTGTACTCTCTGTTTAGGGCCAAATCGCATTCTAGTTTGCTCAGTTTTTTTGTTAATTCTTTCCAATGTGTCAAGTAATTATCTTTTGGTTTTCTCATTATTTCTACATGTGATCTACATGTGATCTTAAACTACTCATCTGTGGATGCAGCAATACTTTTGTCCAATAATGTCCAATAGGCTACACATTTCTCCTTTCTCCAGTGTCCACATTTAATCATTGTAATATTGAACATGTCGTTTTTTTTCTTCAGATTGTTAGTTGTAAGAGAAACTCTGTGTCTCAGGGTACACACATATTATGTATGGTGCTCACAAAGGGTGATAAACAAAACAAAGTAAATTACATTTTCACATGCAACTGTTGCCACAGCATGCTGCAATTTCTACGATGTCTGTGGTCTGTATTTGTCAAGCAGTGGTATTTGATGAGAGCATCCTTCTTTTTTTAAGGATCTGAAGATAATTGGTTAACAGTACAGTCCACCATTGGTTAATGGTGGACTGTTAATGGTGGACTGTTAACCAACAGTCCAAACATAATATATATAGGCTATATTATGTTTTATCATGGTGGACTGTTAACCAATTATCTTCAGATCCTTAAAAAAAGAATGATGCTCTAATTCACTGGAAATCTCAGAGGCTGTGGCTATAGGCTAAATATGTTGCCATAGCCGAATAAATATATTTCATTGATTCCTACTTACCTAAGTACTTTTTCTAAACTGAAGGAGCTCGGAGGCTGCAGAGCTATGACGTGTCTATGTTATATCCACTCTGCAACTTCTTTGTAGCAGAACCACTGTCCGAACCCCTGGTTCCAGTTTTCAGTTTTCCAAATGCTTTCTTGTCCAATCGAAATATCGGGTTCTTCAATAATCCCCTCAATCAATTTCTCAGAAATTTCATTTTTTGTTGTGGATTTCAGTCCGGCTTTGACAAGCGACCACATACCCGGAGAACTGGAGCAATCTGAGCGTTGGAAGCCTATAGTTCAGCTCATGGAAACCGCTGGCTGAGAATTGAACCGAAACACGTGATGCGCGTCTGTGTAGAACTATAGAAAAGCACAGTTAATTCATGCCATTATTTTAGCCGTTAATTAAATCTAGTCTATAGAGCATCACGGAAAACGCAGGGAAAGTATGTCATGTGTGGTAAATCGGAATAGCCTAAACATCGAAAGAAAAATATTAGATACGCCTTAGATGTCTTAGATGGCAGATGATGAGTGTGAAGCGTGAAGATGAGTGGTTGATGACGTGATGATCAGCAAAACTCTAAATACTGTTAATGAATCATTAATTTAGCTGCAGGTGATCATGTGTCTCATTTAACAGTTTTTTGTTTTTTTTTGCGACATAACATACCATAACATATTTTCTTTCTCAGGTCCACATGTTGATGTGAAACATTTTATAATTCAAAACGGTAAAGTATAGTTCTGTCTAATATGAGTTTGTAACAGTTTTACAGCACTTCTACCTGCAGGGATATACAGTGCCAATAACTATTCAAACTAGCACCTGTTAGGCGAACCCTATGTCATGGTATGACTGCAGTATTCGACGTTTGTCCACAAACATCGAGTTTTGATGGTTACGTTTAGGCATTCATTCCGACTGGTTAAGGCAAGGGTTAATGTTTGGATTTGAACCGGCAATCCTCTGAGCCAGAGCTCGTGGTTTAGCAAACTGTAGTACGCCGTAGGAAGCCGCGAGCCTGCTTGATGGGAATAGCGCTCACCGTTTTCCCCAGTGGCCGGTATTAAAGGCATATCCCGACGTTCTAGGGACCTGGACGACCTTAGAACAACACTGCATTGGAATAGTTATTGGGGCGACAGGTAGCTTAGAGCGTTAGGCCATTAACCGAATCCCTGAGCTGACAATCTGTCGTTCTGCAGATAACCCACTGTTCCCCGGTAGGCCTTTATTGTAGATAAGAGTTTGTTCTTATAATATTATAAAATATTGGATCAGGTGCGAATTGGAGTTTGAATGGCTGGTTAAACCTGAAATGGTCCAATGCCACATCTTGATAATGAGCCTATTGGAACTAATTGGGCACACTTAATAACCCTTGCTAATTCCCTTGAATATTTCACACATTGACAGCATAGTTTAATTTTCATCAATCAATTTTAAAACGGAACTATGTCATTGCTATACAGATTTTTTTTAAATCTGTGAATAATACAGTAGGATATGGGGTAAATTTAGTGAGACATCTAACACAGATTCTAACAGAGCAGTCCAATGATGGAATTCGTCCTGTATGTACCTCACCGGGTGATCAATCCTTGATGTCCCATGTTTCCCTGTTGCCATGGAGATATATTCCAAGGCTGCATGACATATAGAGCTTACAGTACTGAATATACATTACAGTATGGCTGCACATCACGCCCAGGATGGTTTCTGTTTTTGCTATTTAAAGCGCATTTTAATAAACATAGCTTGGGCACGACCACTATCACAGTTGAGATCACCTATTGTGAGAGAGGAAGGACTGATAATGTTGTTAGATAATGTTGAGAGAGAGAGACAGAGATAGATAGAGAAAGGGAGAGGGGTAGAGGGAGAGAGAGAGATGGAGGGAGAGAGAGAGAGAGAGAGGGGAGGAGAGAGAGAGGGAGAGGGGGGGAGAGAGAGGGAGAGAGGGAGAGAGAGGGAGATATGCAGAGAGAGAGGGAGAGGGAGGGAGAGAGAGAGAGAGAGAGAGAGAGAGAGAGAGGAGAGAGAGAGAGAGAGAGAGAGAGAGAGAGAGAGAGAGATGCAGAGAGAGAGAGAGAGGAGAGAGAGAGAGGGAGAGAGAGAGGGAGAGAAAGAGAGAGGGAGAGAGAGAGATGCAGAGAGAGAGAGAGAGATGCAGAGAGAGAGAAAGGGAGAGAGGAGAGAGAGAGAGAGAGAGAGAGGGAGAGAGAGAGAGAGAGAGAGAGAGAGAGAGAGGGAGAGAGAGAGAGAAGCAGAGAGCATAGGCCAGTACAGTATGAACTGTTCTATTTCATACTGCATCCAAAAATGAAAGTCTGTCTATCTCTGTGTGACAATGACCATAGGAGTTGGAAGGACAGCACAAACAGATCTGGACTCAGGCTAGTAGCCTGGACAGAAAGGGCTGGATGGATACAGTATGAATTAGTCTAGTGGGCAATCAGAGAGGTTGCTGGATAAACACTGACCTCTTGTGTCTAAAATAATTTTATGTACCTGAACAAACAGAATTTGTTAAATGCAGCACTTTGCAAGTGGCTTGAGTCTGGTTCATCAAGTAACATCTGGTAACATCATGCTTCTTTATAGCAACATAGGCTTTGGGAAACTAAATAAAAACTAAATAAAAACGACCCACCCTAATGTCTGGGCCCAACCCACCCCACCCCAGATTAATGTCTCGGCACAACCAACCCAGATTAATTTCTGAGCCCAACCCACCCCAGATTCATGTTTGGGACCAAGATATTACTGCACTGTCGTAACTAGAAGCACAAGCATTTCGCTACACTCGCATTAACATCTGCTAACCATGTGTATGTGAACAATACCATTTGATTTGATTTGATTTGGAATGCGGGATGGAAACAGATCACAGGAGAGGAGAACACAACCTAGATGAGAATAAAGGAAAATTGGGTCTGACATAAGAGATGCCATGTGAGTTAAACCATGGTGCAGCTTCTGCCACCCTGTTCCTTTGGAAAATAGAACGTAATTATTCACCTGAAATCACCCTTATGTATATGTAACTAAACAGCAATAAGTAGGTTTAAGGGCAACTTTAAGTGTTGTCCAACATTATTACACAGGTATAAGGTATACTTAGCAAACTTTAACTTAGGTATCCTCCTGTGAACTCAGTTAGTAGAGCATGGGTGCTTGTGGTCCATAACTCAAAGTGCTAGTAGAGCATGGTGCTTGTGGTCCTCCATAACTCAGTTAGTAGAGGAGGAAAGCTTGTAGGTCCATAACTCAAGTTAGTAGAGCATGGTGCCAGGTCCTCCATAACTCAAAGGCTAGTAGAGCATGGTGCTTTTGTGGTCCATAACTCAGTTAGTAGAGCATGGTGCTTAAACTATAACTCAGTTAGTAGAGCATGGTGCTTGTGGTCCATAACTCAGTTAGTAGAGCATGGTGCTTGTGGTCCATAACTCAAGCAGTAGAGCATGGTGCTTGTGGTCCTCCATAACTCAGTTAGTAGAGCATGGTGCTTAGAATAATCTGTTAGTAGAGCATGCAGTGCTTGTGGTCCATAACCTGCTAGTAGAGCATTGGTGTGCTTGTGGTCCTCCATAACTCAAAGTTAGTAGAAGAGTATGGTGCTTGTGGTCTATAACCTGTGCTAGTTAGTGGAGTATGGTGCTTGTGGTCCATAACTCAGTTAGTAGAGCATGGTGCTTGTGGTCTGCATAAATCAGCTAGTAGAGCATGCTGTGCTAGGTCCATAACTCAGTTAGTAGAGCATGGTGCTTGTGGTCCATAAATCAAAGTTAGTAGAGCATGGTGCTTGTGGTCCTACAACTCAGTTAGTAGAGCATACGGTGCTTGTAGGTCCAAGTAACTCAGTTAGTAGAGCATGGTGCTTGTGGTCCTCCATAACTCAGCAGTAGAGCATGGTGCTTGTGGTCCCCTCCTTTCGTAGAACTCAGTTAGTAGAGCATGGTGCTTGTGGTCCATAACTCAGTTAGTAGAGCATGGTGCTTGTGGTCCATAACTCAAAGTTAGTAGAGCATAAAGCTTATGGTCCATAACTCAGTTAGGTAGAGCATGGTGCTTTGTGGTCCATAACTCAAAGTTAGTAGAGCATGGTGCTTGTGGTCCATATCTCAAAGTTAGTAGAGCATGGTGCTTGTGACCCATAACTCAAAGTGCTAGTAGAGCATGGTGCTTGTGGTCCATAACTCAGTTAGGTAGAGCATGGTGCTTAGGTCCATAACTCAGTTTGGGTAGAGCAGGGTGCTTGTGGTCCATAACTCAAAGTTGGTAGAGTCATGGTGCTTGTGGTCCAGAATCTCAGTTAGTAGAGCATGGTGTTTGTGGTCCATAACTCAGTTAGTAGAGCATGGTGCTTGTGGTCCATAACTCAGTTAGTAGAGCATGGTGCTTGTGGTCCATAACTCAGTTAGTAGAGCATGGTGCTTTTGTGGTCCATAACTCAGTTAGTAGAGCATGCTTTGGTGCTTGTGGTCCATATCTCAGTTAGTAGAGCATGGTGCTTAGACCCATAACTCAAAGTTAGTAGAGTACATGGTGCTTGTGGTCCATAACTCAGTTAGTAGAGCATGGTGCTTGTGGTCCATAACTCAGTTAGTAGAGCAGGGTGCTTGTGGTCCATAACTCAAATAGTAGAGCATGGTGCTTGTGGTCCATAACTCAGTTAGTGTAGGAGTATGGTGCTTGTGGTCCTGCAGTACTCAGTTAGTAGAGCATGAAGCTTGTGGTCCATAACTCAAGTTAGTAGAGCATGGTGCTTGTGGTCCTCCTGTAACTCAGCATAGGGAGAGCATGGTGCTTGGTGGTCCTCCGTAACTCAACAAGTTAGTAGAGCATGGTGCTTGTGGTCTCATAACTCAGCAGTAGAGCATGGTGCTTTAGGTCCATAAACTCAGTTAGTAGAGGTTATGGTGCTTATGTCCATAACTCAGTTAGTAGATATGGTGCTTGTGGTCCATAACTCCATGCTAGTAGAGCATGGTGCTTGTGGTCCATAACTCATCTAGTAGAGCGCGGTGCTTGTGGTCCATATCTCAGTTAGTAGAGTACATGGTGTTTGTGACCCATAACTCAGTTAGTAGTGCATGGTGCTTGTGGTCCATAACTCAGTTAGTAGAGAGCATGGCCAGGTCCATAACTCAGCAGAGCAGGGGTGCTTGTGGTCCATAACTCAGTTTAGTAGAGCATGGTGCTTGTGGTCCTCCATGAACTCAGTTAGTAGAGCATGGTGCTTGTGGTCCATAACTAGTTAGTAGAGCATGGTGCCTTGTGGTCCATAACTCAGTTAGTAGAGCATGGTGCTTGTGGTCATCCATAACTCCAGTTAGTAGAGCAGGGTGTGCCTTGTCAGGTCCTCCACATAACTCAAAGTTAGTATATGGTGCTTGTGGTCCTCACACTCTGTGTAGTTAGTAGAAAGCATGGTGCTTGTAGGTCCATAACTCAGTTAGTAGAGCATGGTGCTTGTGGTCCATAACCCAGTAGAGCATGGTGCTTGTGGTCATCCATAACTCAAAGTTAGTGAGCATGGTGCTTGTGGGTCCATAAATCTACAGTTAGTGCATGGTGCCTTGTGGTCCATAACTCAGTTAGTAGAGCATGGTGCTAGGTCCATAACTCCGTTAGTAGAGTATGGTGTGCTTGTGGTCCATACCCAGTTAGTATAATGGTGCTTCAGGTCCATAACTCAAAGTTAGTAGAGCATGGTGCTTGTGGTCCATAACTCCAGGTTAGTAGAGCATGGTGCTTGTGGTCCTCCATAACTCAGTGCTAGTAGAACATGGTGCTTGTGGTCCATAACTCAGTTAGTAGATGCATGGTGCTTGTGGGTCCATAACTCCAAAGTTAGTAGAGCATGGTGTTTGTGGTCCTCCATAACTCAGTTAGTAGAGCATGGTGCTTGTGGTCCATAACTCAGTTAGTAGAGCATGGTGCTTGGTGGTCCTCTCATAACTCGTGTTATTAGAGCATGGTGCTTGTGGTCCATAACTCCAGTTAGTAGAGCATGGTGTTTGTGGGTCCATGGGAACTCAGTTAGTAGAGCATGGTGCTTGTGGTCCATATCTCAGTTAGTAGAGCATGGAAGCTTGTGGTCATCCATAACTCAGTTAGGTAGAGCATGGTGCTTGTGGTCCATAAATCTCCTAAAGTTCAGAGCATGGTGCTTGTAATCCCCATAACTCAGTTAGTAGAGGCATGGTGCTTTTGTGGTCCATAACTCAGTTAGGTAGAGCATGAAAGTGCAGGTCCATAAGTTTGTGTTAGTAGAGTACATACAGGCTTGTGGTCCTATAACTCCAAAGTTAGTAGAGCATGGTGCTTGTGGTCCTATAATCAGTATACTCAGCTAGTATACATGCTGTTTAGGTCCTTATAACTCAGTTAGTAGAGCATGGTGCTTGTGGTCCATAACTCCAGTTAGTAGAGCATGGTGCTTGTGGTCCATAACTCAAAGTTAGTAGAGTAATGGTGCTTGTGGTCCTCCATAACTCAAAGCAGTAGAGCATACAGTGCTGTGGTGCTTGTGGTCCATAACTCAGTTAGTAGAGCATGGTGCTTGTGGTCCATAACTCAGTTGGGTAGAGCATGGTGCTTGTGGTCCATAACTCAAAGTTAGTAGAGCATGGTGCTTGTGGTCCATAACCAGTTAGTAGAGCATGGTGCTTGTGGTCCATAAGTCAGTTAGTAGAGCATGGTGCTTGTGGTCCATAACTAGTTAGTAGAGCATGGTGCTTGTGGTCCATAACTCCAGCAGTAGAGCATGGTGCTTGTGGTCCTCCATAACTCAGTTAGCAGAGCATGGTGCTTGTGGTCCATAACTCAGTTAGTAGAGCATGGTGCTCAGGTCCAACTCAGTTAGTAGAGCATGGTGCTTGTGGTCCTCATAGCTCAGTTAGTAGAGCATGGTGCTTGTGGTCCATAACTCAGTTAGTAGAGCATGGTGCTTGTGGTCCATAACTCAGTTAGTAGAGCATGGTGCTTGTGGTCCATAACCCAGTTAGTAGAGTGGTGCTTGTGTCCATATCTCAGTTAGTAGAGCATGGTGCTTGTGGTCCTCCATATCTCAGTTATATGGTGCTAGAACCATAAGTCAGTTAGTAGAGCATGGTGTTTGTGGTCCATAACTAGTTAGTAGAGCATGGTGCTTGTGGTCCATAACTGTTCAGTAGAGCATGGTGCTTGTGGTCCTCCTGCACTCAGTTAGTAGAGCATGGTGCTTGTGGTCCATAACTCAGTTAGTAGAGCATGGTGCTTGTGGTCCTCCATAACTCAGTTAGTAGAGCATGGTGCTTGTGGTCCATAACTCAGTTAGTAGAGCATGGTGCTTGTGGTCCATAACTCAGTTAGTAGAGCATGGTGCTTGTGGTCCATAACTCAGTTAGTAGAGCATGGTGCTTGTGGTCCATAACTCAGTTAGTAGAGCATGGTGCTTGTGGTCCATAACTCAGTTAGTAGAGCATGGTGCTTGTGGTCCATAACTCAGTTAGTAGAGCATGGTGCTTGTGGTCCTCCATAACTCAGTTAGTAGAGCATGGTGCTTGTGGTCCATAACTCAGTTAGTAGAGCATGGTGCTTGTGGTCCATAACTCAGTTAGTAGAGCATGGTGCTTGTGGTCCATAACTCAGTTAGTAGAGCATGGTGCTTGTGGTCCTCCATAACTCAGTTAGTAGAGCATGGTGCTTGTGGTCCATAACTCAGTTAGTAGAGCATGGTGCTTGTGGTCCTCCATAACTCAGTTAGTAGAGCATGGTGCTTGTGGTCCATAACTCAGTTAGTAGAGCATGGTGCTTGTGGTCCATAACTCAGTTAGTAGAGCATGGTGCTTGTGGTCCATAACTCAGTTAGTAGAGCATGGTGCTTGTGGTCCATAACTCAGTTAGTAGAGCATGGTGCTTGTGGTCCATAACTCAGTTAGTAGAGCATGGTGCTTGTGGTCCTCCATAACTCAGTTAGTAGAGCATGGTGCTTGTGGTCCATAACTCAGTTAGTAGAGCATGGTGCTTGTGGTCCATAACTCAGTTAGTAGAGCATGGTGCTTGTGGTCCATAACTCAGTTAGTAGAGCATGGTGCTTGTGGTCCATAACTCAGTTAGTAGAGCATGGTGCTTGTGGTCCATAACTCAGTTAGTAGAGCATGGTGCTTGTGGTCCATAACTCAGTTAGTAGAGCATGGTGCTTGTGGTCCATAACTCAGTTAGTAGAGCATGGTGCTTGTGGTCCATAACTCAGTTAGTAGAGCATGGTGCTTGTGGTCCATAACTCAGTTAGTAGAGCATGGTGCTTGTGGTCCATAACTCAGTTAGTAGAGCATGGTGCTTGTGGTCCATAACTCAGTTAGTAGAGCATGGTGCTTGTGGTCCTCCATAACTCAGTTAGTAGAGCATGGTGCTTGTGGTCCATAACTCAGTTAGTAGAGCATGGTGCTTGTGGTCCATAACTCAGTTAGTAGAGCATGGTGCTTGTGGTCCATAACTCAGTTAGTAGAGCATGGTGCTTGTGGTCCATAACTCAGTTAGTAGAGCATGGTGCTTGTGGTCCATAACTCAGTTAGTAGAGCATGGTGCTTGTGGTCCATAACTCAGTTAGTAGAGCATGGTGCTTGTGGTCCATAACTCAGTTAGTAGAGCATGGTGCTTGTGGTCCATAACTCAGTTAGTAGAGCATGGTGCTTGTGGTCCATAACTCAGTTAGTAGAGCATGGTGCTTGTGGTCCATAACTCAGTTAGTAGAGCATGGTGCTTGTGGTCCATAACTCAGTTAGTAGAGCATGGTGCTTGTGGTCCATAACTCAGTTAGTCATCCATAACTCAGTTAGTAGAGCATGGTGCTTGTGGTCCATAACTCAGTTAGTAGAGCATGGTGCTTGTGGTCCATAACTCAGTTAGTAGAGCATGGTGCTTGTGGTCCATAACTCAGTTAGTAGAGCATGGTGCTTGTGGTCCATAACTCAGTTAGTAGAGCATGGTGCTTGTGTCCATAACTCAGTTAGTAGAGCACTTGTGGTCCATAACTCAGTTAGTAGAGCAGTAGAGCTCACTTGTGGTCCATAACTCAGTTAGTAGAGCATGGTGCTTGTGGTCCATAACTCAGTTAGTAGAGCATGGTGCTTGTGGTCCATAACTCAGTTAGTAGAGCATGGTGCTTGTGGTCCTCCATAACTCAGTTAGTAGAGCATGGTGCTTGTGGTCCATAACTCAGTTAGTAGAGCATGGTGCTTGTGGTCCATAACTCAGTTAGTAGAGCATGGTGCTTGTGGTCCATAACTCAGTTAGTAGAGCATGGTGCTTGTGGTCCATAACTCAGTTAGTAGAGCATGGTGCTTGTGGTCCATAACTCAGTTAGTAGAGCATGGTGCTTGTGGTCCATAACTCAGTTAGTAGAGCATGGTGCTTGTGGTCCATAACTCAGTTAGTTAGTAGAGCATGGTGCTTGTGGTCCTCCATAACTCAGTTAGTAGAGCATGGTGCTTGTGGTCCATAACTCAGTTAGTAGAGCATGGTGCTTGTGGTCCATAACTCAGTTAGTAGAGCATGGTGCTTGTGGTCCATAACTCAGTTAGTAGAGCATGGTGCTTGTGGTCCATAACTCAGTTAGTAGAGCATGGTGCTTGTGGTCCATAACTCAGTTAGTAGAGCATGGTGCTTGTGGTCCATAACTCAGTTAGTAGAGCATGGTGCTTGTGGTCCATAACTCAGTTAGTAGAGCATGGTGCTTGTGGTCCATAACTCAGTTAGTAGAGCATGGTGCTTGTGGTCCATAACTCAGTTAGTAGAGCATGGTGCTTGTGGTCCATAACTCAGTTAGTAGAGCATGGTGCTTGTGGTCCATAACTCAGTTAGTAGAGCATGGTGCTTGTGGTCCATAACTCAGTTAGTAGAGCATGGTGCTTGTGGTCCATAACTCAGTTAGTAGAGCATGGTGCTTGTGGTCCATAACTCAGTTAGTAGAGCATGGTGCTTGTGGTCCATAACTCAGTTAGTAGAGCATGGTGCTTGTGGTCCATAACTCAGTTAGTAGAGCATGGTGCTTGTGGTCCATAACTCAGTTAGTAGAGCATGGTGCTTGTGGTCCATAACTCAGTTAGTAGAGCATGGTGCTTGTGGTCCATAACTCAGTTAGTAGAGCATGGTGCTTGTGGTCCATAACTCAGTTAGTAGAGCATGGTGCTTGTGGTCCTCCATAACTCAGTTAGTAGAGCATGGTGCTTGTGGTCCTCCATAACTCAGTTAGTAGAGCATGGTGCTTGTGGTCCTCCATAACTCAGTTAGTAGAGCATGGTGCTTGTGGTCCATAACTCAGTTAGTAGAGCATGGTGCTTGTGGTCATCCATAACTCAGTTAGTAGAGCATGGTGCTTGTGGTCCATAACTCAGTTAGTAGAGCATGGTGCTTGTGGTCCATAACTCAGTTAGTAGAGCATGGTGCTTGTGGTCCATAACTCAGTTAGTAGAGCATGGTGCTTGTGGTCCATAACTCAGTTAGTAGAGCATGGTGCTTGTGGTCCATAACTCAGTTAGTAGAGCATGGTGCTTGTGGTCCATAACTCAGTTAGTAGAGCATGGTGCTTGTGGTCCTCCATAACTCAGTTAGTAGAGCATGGTGCTTGTGGTCCATAACTCAGTTAGTAGAGCATGGTGCTTGTGGTCCATAACTCAGTTAGTAGAGCATGGTGCTTGTGGTCCATAACTCAGTTAGTAGAGCATGGTGCTTGTGGTCCATAACTCAGTTAGTAGAGCATGGTGCTTGTGGTCCTCCATAACTCAGTTAGTAGAGCATGGTGCTTGTGGTCCATAACTCAGTTAGTAGAGCATGGTGCTTGTGGTCCATAACTCAGTTAGTAGAGCATGGTGCTTGTGGTCCATAACTCAGTTAGTAGAGCATGGTGCTTGTGGTCCATAACTCAGTTAGTAGAGCATGGTGCTTGTGGTCCATAACTCAGTTAGTAGAGCATGGTGCTTGTGGTCCTCCTCCATAACTCAGTTAGTAGAGCATGGTGCTTGTGGTCCATAACTCAGTTAGTAGAGCATGGTGCTTGTGGTCCTCCATAACTCAGTTAGTAGAGCATGGTGCTTGTGGTCCATAACTCAGTTAGTAGAGCATGGTGCTTGTGGTCCATAACTCAGTTAGTAGAGCATGGTGCTTGTGGTCCTCCATAACTCAGTTAGTAGAGCATGGTGCTTGTGGTCCATAACTCAGTTAGTAGAGCATGGTGCTTGTGGTCCATAACTCAGTTAGTAGAGCATGGTGCTTGTGGTCCTCCATAACTCAGTTAGTAGAGCATGGTGCTTGTGGTCCATAACTCAGTTAGTAGAGCATGGTGCTTGTGGTCCATAACTCAGTTAGTAGAGCATGGTGCTTGTGGTCCATAACTCAGTTAGTAGAGCATGGTGCTTGTGGTCCATAACTCAGTTAGTAGAGCATGGTGCTTGTGGTCCATAACTCAGTTAGTAGAGCATGGTGCTTGTGGTCCATAACTCAGTTAGTAGAGCATGGTGCTTGTGGTCCATAACTCAGTTAGTAGAGCATGGTGCTTGTGGTCCTCCATAACTCAGTTAGTAGAGCATGGTGCTTGTGGTCCATAACTCAGTTAGTAGAGCATGGTGCTTGTGGTCCATAACTCAGTTAGTAGAGCATGGTGCTTGTGGTCCATAACTCAGTTAGTAGAGCATGGTGCTTGTGGTCCATAACTCAGTTAGTAGAGCATGGTGCTTGTGGTCCTCCATAACTCAGTTAGTAGAGCATGGTGCTTGTGGTCCATAACTCAGTTAGTAGAGCATGGTGCTTGTGGTCCATAACTCAGTTAGTAGAGCATGGTGCTTGTGGTCCATAACTCAGTTAGTAGAGCATGGTGCTTGTGGTCCATAACTCAGTTAGTAGAGCATGGTGCTTGTGGTCCATAACTCAGTTAGTAGAGCATGGTGCTTGTGGTCCATAACTCAGTTAGTAGAGCATGGTGCTTGTGGTCCTCCATATCTCAGTTAGTAGAGCATGGTGCTTGTGGTCCATAACTCAGTTAGTAGAGCAGGGTGCTTGTGGTCCTCCATAACTCAGTTAGTAGAGCATGGTGCTTGTGGTCCATAACTCAGTTAGTAGAGCATGGTGCTTGTGGTCCATAACTCAGTTAGTAGAGCATGGTGCTTGTGGTCCTCCATAACTCAGTTAGTAGAGCATGGTGCTTGTGGTCCATAACTCAGTTAGTAGAGCATGGTGCTTGTGGTCCATAACTCAGTTAGTAGAGCATGGTGCTTGTGGTCCATAACTCAGTTAGTAGAGCATGGTGCTTGTGGTCCATAACTCAGTTAGTAGAGCATGGTGCTTGTGGTCCATAACTCAGTTAGTAGAGCATGGTGCTTGTGGTCCATAACTCAGTTAGTAGAGCATGGTGCTTGTGGTCCATAACTCAGTTAGTAGAGCATGGTGCTTGTGGTCCATAACTCAGTTAGTAGAGCATGGTGCTTGTGGTCCATAACTCAGTTAGTAGAGCATGGTGCTTGTGGTCCATAACTCAGTTAGTAGAGCATGGTGCTTGTGGTCCATAACTCAGTTAGTAGAGCATGGTGCTTGTGGTCCATAACTCAGTTAGTAGAGCATGGTGCTTGTGGTCCATAACTCAGTTAGTAGAGCATGGTGCTTGTGGTCCATAACTCAGTTAGTAGAGCATGGTGCTTGTGGTCCATAACTCAGTTAGTAGAGCATGGTGCTTGTGGTCCATAACTCAGTTAGTAGAGCATGGTGCTTGTGGTCCATAACTCAGTTAGTAGAGCATGGTGCTTGTGGTCCATAACTCAGTTAGTAGAGCATGGTGCTTGTGGTCCATAACTCAGTTAGTAGAGCATGGTGCTTGTGGTCCATAACTCAGTTAGTAGAGCATGGTGCTTGTGGTCCATAACTCAGTTAGTAGAGCATGGTGCTTGTGGTCCATAACTCAGTTAGTAGAGCATGGTGCTTGTGGTCCATAACTCAGTTAGTAGAGCATGGTGCTTGTGGTCCATAACTCAGTTAGTAGAGCATGGTGCTTGTGGTCCATAACTCAGTTAGTAGAGCATGGTGCTTGTGGTCCATAACTCAGTTAGTAGAGCATGGTGCTTGTGGTCCATAACTCAGTTAGTAGAGCATGGTGCTTGTGGTCCATAACTCAGTTAGTAGAGCATGGTGCTTGTGGTCCATAACTCAGTTAGTAGAGCATGGTGCTTGTGGTCCATAACTCAGTTAGTAGAGCATGGTGCTTGTGGTCCATAACTCAGTTAGTAGAGCATGGTGCTTGTGGTCCATAACTCAGTTAGTAGAGCATGGTGCTTGTGGTCCTCCATAACTCAGTTAGTAGAGCATGGTGCTTGTGGTCCTCCATAACTCAGTTAGTAGAGCATGGTGCTTGTGGTCCATAACTCAGTTAGTAGAGCATGGTGCTTGTGGTCCATAACTCAGTTAGTAGAGCATGGTGCTTGTGGTCCATAACTCAGTTAGTAGAGCATGGTGCTTGTGGTCCATAACTCAGTTAGTAGAGCATGGTGCTTGTGGTCCATAACTCAGTTAGTAGAGCATGGTGCTTGTGGTCCATAACTCAGTTAGTAGAGCATGGTGCTTGTGGTCCTCCATAACTCAGTTAGTAGAGCATGGTGCTTGTGGTCCATAACTCAGTTAGTAGAGCATGGTGCTTGTGGTCCATAACTCAGTTAGTAGAGCATGGTGCTTGTGGTCCATAACTCAGTTAGTAGAGCATGGTGCTTGTGGTCCATAACTCAGTTAGTAGAGCATGGTGCTTGTGGTCCTCCATAACTCAGTTAGTAGAGCATGGTGCTTGTGGTCCATAACTCAGTTAGTAGAGCATGGTGCTTGTGGTCCATAACTCAGTTAGTAGAGCATGGTGCTTGTGGTCCATAACTCAGTTAGTAGAGCATGGTGCTTGTGGTCCATAACTCAGTTAGTAGAGCATGGTGCTTGTGGTCCATAACTCAGTTAGTAGAGCATGGTGCTTGTGGTCCTCCATATCTCAGTTAGTAGAGCATGGTGCTTGTGGTCCATAACTCAGTTAGTAGACCATGGTGCTTGTGGTCCTCCATAACTCAGTTAGTAGAGCATGGTGCTTGTGGTCCATAACTCAGTTAGTAGAGCATGGTGCTTGTGGTCCATAACTCAGTTAGTAGAGCATGGTGCTTGTGGTCCTCCATAACTCAGTTAGTAGAGCATGGTGCTTGTGGTCCATAACTCAGTTAGTAGAGCATGGTGCTTGTGGTCCATAACTCAGTTAGTAGAGCATGGTGCTTGTGGTCCATAACTCAGTTAGTAGAGCATGGTGCTTGTGGTCCATAACTCAGTTAGTAGAGCATGGTGCTTGTGGTCCATAACTCAGTTAGTAGAGCATGGTGCTTGTGGTCCATAACTCAGTTAGTAGAGCATGGTGCTTGTGGTCCATAACTCAGTTAGTAGAGCATGGTGCTTGTGGTCCATAACTCAGTTAGTAGAGCATGGTGCTTGTGGTCCATAACTCAGTTAGTAGAGCATGGTGCTTGTGGTCCATAACTCAGTTAGTAGAGCATGGTGCTTGTGGTCCATAACTCAGTTAGTAGAGCATGGTGCTTGTGGTCCTCCATAACTCAGTTAGTAGAGCATGGTGCTTGTGGTCCATAACTCAGTTAGTAGAGCATGGTGCTTGTGGTCCTCCATAACTCAGTTAGTAGAGCATGGTGCTTGTGGTCCATAACTCAGTTAGTAGAGCATGGTGCTTGTGGTCCATAACTCAGTTAGTAGAGCATGGTGCTTGTGGTCCTCCATAACTCAGTTAGTAGAGCATGGTGCTTGTGGTCCATAACTCAGTTAGTAGAGCATGGTGCTTGTGGTCCATAACTCAGTTAGTAGAGCATGGTGCTTGTGGTCCATAACTCAGTTAGTAGAGCATGGTGCTTGTGGTCCATAACTCAGTTAGTAGAGCATGGTGCTTGTGGTCCATAACTCAGTTAGTAGAGCATGGTGCTTGTGGTCCATAACTCAGTTAGTAGAGCATGGTGCTTGTGGTCCATAACTCAGTTAGTAGAGCATGGTGCTTGTGGTCCTCCATAACTCAGTTAGTAGAGCATGGTGCTTGTGGTCCATAACTCAGTTAGTAGAGCATGGTGCTTGTGGTCCTCCATAACTCAGTTAGTAGAGCATGGTGCTTGTGGTCCATAACTCAGTTAGTAGAGCATGGTGCTTGTGGTCCATAACTCAGTTAGTAGAGCATGGTGCTTGTGGTCCATAACTCAGTTAGTAGAGCATGGTGCTTGTGGTCCATAACTCAGTTAGTAGAGCATGGTGCTTGTGGTCCATAACTCAGTTAGTAGAGCATGGTGCTTGTGGTCCATAACTCAGTTAGTAGAGCATGGTGCTTGTGGTCCATAACTCAGTTAGTAGAGCATGGTGCTTGTGGTCCTCCATAACTCAGTTAGTAGAGCATGGTGCTTGTGGTCCATAACTCAGTTAGTAGAGCATGGTGCTTGTGGTCCATAACTCAGTTAGTAGAGCATGGTGCTTGTGGTCCATAACTCAGTTAGTAGAGCATGGTGCTTGTGGTCCTCCATAACTCAGTTAGTAGAGCATGGTGCTTGTGGTCCATAACTCAGTTAGTAGAGCATGGTGCTTGTGGTCCATAACTCAGTTAGTAGAGCATGGTGCTTGTGGTCCTCCATAACTCAGTTAGTAGAGCATGGTGCTTGTGGTCCATAACTCAGTTAGTAGAGCATGGTGCTTGTGGTCCATAACTCAGTTAGTAGAGCATGGTGCTTGTGGTCCATAACTCAGTTAGTAGAGCATGGTGCTTGTGGTCCATAACTCAGTTAGTAGAGCATGGTGCTTGTGGTCCATAACTCAGTTAGTAGAGCATGGTGCTTGTGGTCCATAACTCAGTTAGTAGAGCATGGTGCTTGTGGTCCATAACTCAGTTAGTAGAGCATGGTGCTTGTGGTCCTCCATAACTCAGTTAGTAGAGCATGGTGCTTGTGGTCCATAACTCAGTTAGTAGAGCATGGTGCTTGTGGTCCATAACTCAGTTAGTAGAGCATGGTGCTTGTGGTCCATAACTCAGTTAGTAGAGCATGGTGCTTGTGGTCCATAACTCAGTTAGTAGAGCATGGTGCTTGTGGTCCATAACTCAGTTAGTAGAGCATGGTGCTTGTGGTCCATAACTCAGTTAGTAGAGCATGGTGCTTGTGGTCCATAACTCAGTTAGTAGAGCATGGTGCTTGTGGTCCATAACTCAGTTAGTAGAGCATGGTGCTTGTGGTCCATAACTCAGTTAGTAGAGCATGGTGCTTGTGGTCCATAACTCAGTTAGTAGAGCATGGTGCTTGTGGTCCATAACTCAGTTAGTAGAGCATGGTGCTTGTGGTCCATAACTCAGTTAGTAGAGCATGGTGCTTGTGGTCCATAACTCAGTTAGTAGAGCATGGTGCTTGTGGTCCATAACTCAGTTAGTAGAGCATGGTGCTTGTGGTCCATAACTCAGTTAGTAGAGCATGGTGCTTGTGGTCCATAACTCAGTTAGTAGAGCATGGTGCTTGTGGTCCATAACTCAGTTAGTAGAGCATGGTGCTTGTGGTCCATAACTCAGTTAGTAGAGCATGGTGCTTGTGGTCCTCCATAACTCAGTTAGTAGAGCATGGTGCTTGTGGTCCATAACTCAGTTAGTAGAGCATGGTGCTTGTGGTCCTCCATAACTCAGTTAGTAGAGCATGGTGCTTGTGGTCCATAACTCAGTTAGTAGAGCATGGTGCTTGTGGTCCATAACTCAGTTAGTAGAGCATGGTGCTTGTGGTCCATAACTCAGTTAGTAGAGCATGGTGCTTGTGGTCCATAACTCAGTTAGTAGAGCATGGTGCTTGTGGTCCATAACTCAGTTAGTAGAGCATGGTGCTTGTGGTCCATAACTCAGTTAGTAGAGCATGGTGCTTGTGGTCCATAACTCAGTTAGTAGAGCATGGTGCTTGTGGTCCATAACTCAGTTAGTAGAGCATGGTGCTTGTGGTCCATAACTCAGTTAGTAGAGCATGGTGCTTGTGGTCCATAACTCAGTTAGTAGAGCATGGTGCTTGTGGTCCATAACTCAGTTAGTAGAGCATGGTGCTTGTGGTCCATAACTCAGTTAGTAGAGCATGGTGCTTGTGGTCCATAACTCAGTTAGTAGAGCATGGTGCTTGTGGTCCATAACTCAGTTAGTAGAGCATGGTGCTTGTGGTCCTCCATAACTCAGTTAGTAGAGCATGGTGCTTGTGGTCCATAACTCAGTTAGTAGAGCATGGTGCTTGTGGTCCATAACTCAGTTAGTAGAGCATGGTGCTTGTGGTCCATAACTCAGTTAGTAGAGCATGGTGCTTGTGGTCCATAACTCAGTTAGTAGAGCATGGTGCTTGTGGTCCATAACTCAGTTAGTAGAGCATGGTGCTTGTGGTCCATAACTCAGTTAGTAGAGCATGGTGCTTGTGGTCCATAACTCAGTTAGTAGAGCATGGTGCTTGTGGTCCATAACTCAGTTAGTAGAGCATGGTGCTTGTGGTCCATAACTCAGTTAGTAGAGCATGGTGCTTGTGGTCCATAACTCAGTTAGTAGAGCATGGTGCTTGTGGTCCTCCATAACTCAGTTAGTAGAGCATGGTGCTTGTGGTCCATAACTCAGTTAGTAGAGCATGGTGCTTGTGGTCCATAACTCAGTTAGTAGAGCATGGTGCTTGTGGTCCATAACTCAGTTAGTAGAGCATGGTGCTTGTGGTCCATAACTCAGTTAGTAGAGCATGGTGCTTGTGGTCCTCCATAACTCAGTTAGTAGAGCATGGTGCTTGTGGTCCATAACTCAGTTAGTAGAGCATGGTGCTTGTGGTCCTCCATAACTCAGTTAGTAGAGCATGGTGCTTGTGGTCCATAACTCAGTTAGTAGAGCATGGTGCTTGTGGTCCATAACTCAGTTAGTAGAGCATGGTGCTTGTGGTCCATAACTCAGTTAGTAGAGCATGGTGCTTGTGGTCCTCCATAACTCAGTTAGTAGAGCATGGTGCTTGTGGTCCATAACTCAGTTAGTAGAGCATGGTGCTTGTGGTCCATAACTCAGTTAGTAGAGCATGGTGCTTGTGGTCCATAACTCAGTTAGTAGAGCATGGTGCTTGTGGTCCATAACTCAGTTAGTAGAGCATGGTGCTTGTGGTCCATAACTCAGTTAGTAGAGCATGGTGCTTGTGGTCCATAACTCAGTTAGTAGAGCATGGTGCTTGTGGTCCATATCTCAGTTAGTAGAGCATGGTGCTTGTGGTCCATAACTCAGTTAGTAGAGCATGGTGCTTGTGGTCATTCATAACTCAGTTAGTAGAACATGGTGCTTGTGGTCCATAACTCAGTTAGTAGAGCATGGTGCTTGTGGTCCATAACTCAGTTAGTAGAGCATGGTGCTTGTGGTCCATAACTCAGTTAGTAGAGCATGGTGCTTGTGGTCCATAACTCAGTTAGTAGAGCATGGTGCTTGTGGTCCATAACTCAGTTAGTAGAGCATGGTGCTTGTGGTCCATAACTCAGTTAGTAGAGCATGGTGCTTGTGGTCCTCCATAACTCAGTTAGTAGAGCATGGTGCTTGTGGTCCATAACTCAGTTAGTAGAGCATGGTGCTTGTGGTCCATAACTCAGTTAGTAGAGCATGGTGCTTGTGGTCCATAACTCAGTTAGTAGAGCATGGTGCTTGTGGTCCATAACTCAGTTAGTAGAGCATGGTGCTTGTGGTCCTCCATAACTCAGTTAGTAGAACATGGTGCTTGTGGTCCATAACTCAGTTAGTAGAGCATGGTGCTTGTGGTCCATAACTCAGTTAGTAGAGCATGGTGCTTGTGGTCCTCCATAACTCAGTTAGTAGAACATGGTGCTTGTGGTCCATAACTCAGTTAGTAGAGCATGGTGCTTGTGGTCCATAACTCAGTTAGTAGAGCATGGTGCTTGTGGTCCTCCATAACTCAGTTAGTAGAGCATGGGTTTTGTGGTCCATATCTCAGTTAGTAGAGCATGGTGCTTGTGGTCCTCCATAACTCAGTTAGTAGAGCATGGTGCTTGTGGTCCATAACTCAGTTAGTAGAGCATGGTGCTTGTGGTCCATAACTCAGTTAGTAGAGCATGGTGCTTGTGGTCCATAACTCAGTTAGTAGAGCATGGTGCTTGTGGTCCATAACTCAGTTAGTAGAGCATGGTGCTTGTGGTCCATAACTCAGTTAGTAGAGCATGGTGCTTGTGGTCCATAACTCAGTTAGTAGAGCATGGTGCTTGTGGTCCATAACTCAGTTAGTAGAGCATGGTGCTTGTGGTCCATAACTCAGTTAGTAGAGCATGGTGCTTGTGGTCCATAACTCAGTTAGTAGAGCATGGTGCTTGTGGTCCTCCATAACTCAGTTAGTAGAACATGGTGCTTGTGGTCCATAACTCAGTTAGTAGAGCATGGTGCTTGTGGTCCATAACTCAGTTAGTAGAGCATGGTGCTTGTGGTCCTCCATAACTCAGTTAGTAGAGCATGGGTTTTGTGGTCCATATCTCAGTTAGTAGAGCATGGTGCTTGTGGTCCTCCATAACTCAGTTAGTAGAGCATGGTGCTTGTGGTCCATAACTCAGTTAGTAGAGCATGGTGCTTGTGGTCCATAACTCAGTTAGTAGAGCATGGTGCTTGTGGTCCATAACTCAGTTAGTAGAGCATGGTGCTTGTGGTCCATAACTCAGTTAGTAGAACATGGTGCTTGTGGTCCATAACTCAGTTAGTAGAGCATGGTGCTTGTGGTCCATAACTCAGTTAGTAGAGCATGGTGCTTGTGGTCCATAACTCAGTTAGTAGAGCATGGTGCTTGTGGTCCATAACTCAGTTAGTAGAGCATGGTGCTTGTGGTCCTCCATAACTCAGTTAGTAGAGCATGGTGCTTGTGGTCCATAACTCAGTTAGTAGAGGATGGTGCTTGTGGTCTATGACTCAGTTAATAGAGCATGGTGCTTGTGGTCCATAACTCAGTTAGTAGAGCATGGTGCTTGTGGTCCATAACTCAGTTAGTAGAGCATGGTGCTTGTGGTCCATAACTCAGTTAGTAGAGCATGGTGCTTGTGGTCCATAACTCAGTTAGTAGAACATGGTGCTTGTGGTCCATAACTCAGTTAGTAGAGCATGGTGCTTGTGGTCCATAACTCAGTTAGTAGAGCATGGTGCTTGTGGTCCTCCATAACTCAGTTAGTAGAACATGGTGCTTGTGGTCCATAACTCAGTTAGTAGAGCATGGTGCTTGTGGTCCATAACTCAGTTAGTAGAGCATGGTGCTTGTGGTCCTCCATAACTCAGTTAGTAGAGCATGGGTTTTGTGGTCCATATCTCAGTTAGTAGAGCATGGTGCTTGTGGTCCTCCATAACTCAGTTAGTAGAGCATGGTGCTTGTGGTCCATAACTCAGTTAGTAGAGCATGGTGCTTGTGGTCCATAACTCAGTTAGTAGAGCATGGTGCTTGTGGTCCATAACTCAGTTAGTAGAGCATGGTGCTTGTGGTCCATAACTCAGTTAGTAGAACATGGTGCTTGTGGTCCATAACTCAGTTAGTAGAGCATGGTGCTTGTGGTCCATAACTCAGTTAGTAGAGCATGGTGCTTGTGGTCCATAACTCAGTTAGTAGAGCATGGTGCTTGTGGTCCATAACTCAGTTAGTAGAGCATGGTGCTTGTGGTCCTCCATAACTCAGTTAGTAGAGCATGGTGCTTGTGGTCCATAACTCAGTTAGTAGAGGATGGTGCTTGTGGTCTATGACTCAGTTAATAGAGCATGGTGCTTGTGGTCCATAACTCAGTTAGTAGAGCATGGTGCTTGTGGTCCATAACTCAGTTAGTAGAGGATGGTGCTTGTGGTCCATAACTCAGTTAATAGAGCATGGTGCTTGTGGTCCATAACTCAGTTAGTAGAGCATGGTGCTTGTGGTCCATAACTCAGTTAGTAGAGCATGGTGCTTGTGGTCCATAACTCAGTTAGTAGAGCATGGTGCTTGTGGTCCATAACTCAGTTAGTAGAGCATGGTGCTTGTGGTCCATAACTCAGTTAGTAGAGGATGGTGCTTGTGGTCCATAACTCAGTTAGTAGAGCATGGTGCTTGTGGTCCATAACTCAGTTAGTAGAGCATGGTGCTTGTGGTCCATAACTCAGTTAGTAGAGCATGGTGCTTGTGGTCCATAACTCAGTTAGTAGAACATGGTGCTTGTGGTCCATAACTCAGTTAGTAGAGCATGGTGCTTGTGGTCCATAACTCAGTTAGTAGAGCATGGTGCTTGTGGTCCTCCATAACTCAGTTAGTAGAACATGGTGCTTGTGGTCCATAACTCAGTTAGTAGAGCATGGTGCTTGTGGTCCATAACTCAGTTAGTAGAGCATGGTGCTTGTGGTCCTCCATAACTCAGTTAGTAGAGCATGGGTTTTGTGGTCCATATCTCAGTTAGTAGAGCATGGTGCTTGTGGTCCTCCATAACTCAGTTAGTAGAGCATGGTGCTTGTGGTCCATAACTCAGTTAGTAGAGCATGGTGCTTGTGGTCCATAACTCAGTTAGTAGAGCATGGTGCTTGTGGTCCATAACTCAGTTAGTAGAGCATGGTGCTTGTGGTCCATAACTCAGTTAGTAGAGCATGGTGCTTGTGGTCCTCCATAACTCAGTTAGTAGATGATGGTGCTTGTGGTCCATAACTCAGTTAGTAGAGCATGGTGCTTGTGGTCCTCCATAACTCAGTTAGTAGAGCATGGTGCTTGTGGTCCATAACTCAGTTAGTAGAGCATGGTGCTTGTGGTCCATAACTCAGTTAGTAGAGCATGGTGCTTGTGGTCCATAACTCAGTTAGTAGAGCATGGTGCTTGTGGTCCATAACTCAGTTAATAGAGCATGGTGCTTGTGGTCCATAACTCAGTTAGTAGAGCATGGTGCTTGTGGTCCATAACTCAGTTAGTAGAGCATGGTGCTTGTGGTCCATAACTCAGTTAGTAGAGCATGGTGCTTGTGGTCATCCATAACTCAGTTAGTAGAACATGGTGCTTGTTGTCCATAACTCAGTTAGTAGAGCATGTTGCTTGTGGTCCATAACTCAGTTAGTAGAGCATGGTGCTTGTGGTCCATAACTCAGTTAGTAGAGGATGGTGCTTGTGGTCCATAACTCAGTTAGTAGAGCATGGTGCTTGTGGTCCATAACTCAGTTAGTAGAGCATGGTGCTTGTGGTCCATAACTCAGTTAGTAGAGCATGGTGCTTGTGGTCCATAACTCAGT
The DNA here is from genome assembly GCA_030435695.1 of Brachymystax lenok tsinlingensis. Taxonomy (NCBI): domain Eukaryota; kingdom Metazoa; phylum Chordata; class Actinopteri; order Salmoniformes; family Salmonidae; genus Brachymystax; species Brachymystax lenok. Next base: position 49,798,336 of record CM059818.1, read on the forward strand.
TAGTAGAGCATGGTGCTTGTGGTCCATAACTCAGTTAGTAGAGCATGGTGCTTGTGGTCCATAACTCAGTTAGTAGAGCATGGTGCTTGTGGTCTATAACTCAGTTAGTAGAGCATGGTGCTTGTGGTCCTCCATAACTCAGTTAGTAGAACATGGTGCTTGTGGTCCATAACTCAGTTAGTAGAGCATGGTGCTTGTGGTCCATAACTCAGTTAGTAGAGCATGGTGCTTGTGGTCCTCCATAACTCAGTTAGTAGAGCATGGGTTTTGTGGTCCATATCTCAGTTAGTAGAGCATGGTGCTTGTGGTCCTCCATAACTCAGTTAGTAGAGCATGGTGCTTGTGGTCCATAACTCAGTTAGTAGAGCATGGTGCTTGTGGTCCATAACTCAGTTAGTAGAGCATGGTGCTTGTGGTCCATAACTCAGTTAGTAGAGCATGGTGCTTGTGGTCCATAACTCAGTTAGTAGAACATGGTGCTTGTGGTCCATAACTCAGTTAGTAGAGCATGGTGCTTGTGGTCCATAACTCAGTTAGTAGAGCATGGTGCTTGTGGTCCTCCATAACTCAGTTAGTAGAACATGGTGCTTGTGGTCCATAACTCAGTTAGTAGAGCATGGTGCTTGTGGTCCATAACTCAGTTAGTAGAGCATGGTGCTTGTGGTCCTCCATAACTCAGTTAGTAGAGCATGGGTTTTGTGGTCCATATCTCAGTTAGTAGAGCATGGTGCTTGTGGTCCTCCATAACTCAGTTAGTAGAGCATGGTGCTTGTGGTCCATAACTCAGTTAGTAGAGCATGGTGCTTGTGGTCCATAACTCAGTTAGTAGAGCATGGTGCTTGTGGTCCATAACTCAGTTAGTAGAGAATGGTGCTTGTGGTCCATAACTCAGTTAGTAGAGCATGGTGCTTGTGGTCCTCCATAACTCAGTTAGTAGAGCATGGGTTTTGTGGTCCATATTTCAGTTAGTAGAGCATGGTGCTTGTGGTCCTCCATAACTCAGTTAGTAGAGCATGGTGCTTGTGGTCCATAACTCAGTTAGTAGAGCATGGTGCTTGTGGTCCATAACTCAGTTAGTAGAGCATGGTGCTTGTGGTCCATAACTCAGTTAGTAGAGCATGGTGCTTGTGGTCCTCCATAACTCAGTTAGTAGATGATGGTGCTTGTGGTCCATAACTCAGTTAGTAGAGCATGGTGCTTGTGGTCCTCCATAACTCAGTTAGTAGAGCATGGTGCTTGTGGTCCATAACTCAGTTAGTAGAGCATGGTGCTTGTGGTCCATAACTCAGTTAGTAGAGCATGGTGCTTGTGGTCCATAACTCAGTTAGTAGAGCATGGTGCTTGTGGTCCATAACTCAGTTAATAGAGCATGGTGCTTGTGGTCCATAACTCAGTTAGTAGAGCATGGTGTTTGTGGTCCATAACTCAGTTAGTAGAGCATGGTGCTTGTGGTCCATAACTCAGTTAGTAGAGCATGGTGCTTGTGGTCATCCATAACTCAGTTAGTAGAACATGGTGCTTGTTGTCCATAACTCAGTTAGTAGAGCATGTTGCTTGTGGTCCATAACTCAGTTAGTAGAGCATGGTGCTTGTGGTCCATAACTCAGTTAGTAGAGGATGGTGCTTGTGGTCCATAACTCAGTTAGTAGAGCATGGTGCTTGTGGTCCATAACTCAGTTAGTAGAGCATGGTGCTTGTGGTCCATAACTCAGTTAGTAGAGCATGGTGCTTGTGGTCCTCCATAACTCAGTTAGTAGAGCATGGTGCTTGTGGTCCATAACTCAGTTAGTAGAGCATGGTGCTTGTGGTCCATAACTCAGTTAGTAGAGCATGGTGCTTGTGGTCCATAACTCAGTTAGTAGAGCATGGTGCTTGTGGTCTATAACTCAGTTAGTAGAGCATGGTGCTTGTGGTCCTCCATAACTCAGTTAGTAGAGCATGGGTTTTGTGGTCCATATCTCAGTTAGTAGAGCATGGTGCTTGTGGTCCTCCATAACTCAGTTAGTAGAGCATGGTGCTTGTGGTCCATAACTCAGTTAGTAGAGCATGGTGCTTGTGGTCCATAACTCAGTTAGTAGAGCATGGTGCTTGTGGTCCATAACTCAGTTAGTAGAGCATGGTGCTTGTGGTCCATAACTCAGTTAGTAGAACATGGTGCTTGTGGTCCATAACTCAGTTAGTAGAGCATGGTGCTTGTGGTCCATAACTCAGTTAGTAGAGCATGGTGCTTGTGGTCCTCCATAACTCAGTTAGTAGAACATGGTGCTTGTGGTCCATAACTCAGTTAGTAGAGCATGGTGCTTGTGGTCCATAACTCAGTTAGTAGAGCATGGTGCTTGTGGTCCTCCATAACTCAGTTAGTAGAGCATGGGTTTTGTGGTCCATATCTCAGTTAGTAGAGCATGGTGCTTGTGGTCCTCCATAACTCAGTTAGTAGAGCATGGTGCTTGTGGTCCATAACTCAGTTAGTAGAGCATGGTGCTTGTGGTCCATAACTCAGTTAGTAGAGCATGGTGCTTGTGGTCCATAACTCAGTTAGTAGAGCATGGTGCTTGTGGTCCATAACTCAGTTAGTAGAACATGGTGCTTGTGGTCCATAACTCAGTTAGTAGAGCATGGTGCTTGTGGTCCATAACTCAGTTAGTAGAGCATGGTGCTTGTGGTCCATAACTCAGTTAGTAGAGCATGGTGCTTGTGGTCCATAACTCAGTTAGTAGAGCATGGTGCTTGTGGTCCTCCATAACTCAGTTAGTAGAGCATGGTTCTTGTGGTCCATAACTCAGTTAGTAGAGCATGGTGCTTGTGGTCCTCCATATCTCAGTTAGTAGAGCATGGTGCTTGTGGTCCATAACTCAGTTAGTAGAGCATGGTGCTTGTGGTCCATAACTCAGTTAGTAGAGCATGGTGCTTGTGGTCCATAACTCAGTTAGTAGAGGATGGTGCTTGTGGTCCATAACTCAGTTAGTAGAGCATGGTGCTTGTGGTCCATAACTCAGTTAGTAGAGCATGGTGCTTGTGGTCCTCCATAACTCAGTTAGTAGAACATGGTGCTTGTGGTCCATAACTCAGTTAGTAGAGCATGGTGCTTGTGGTCCATAACTCAGTTAGGAGAGCATGGTGCTTGTGGTCCATATCTCAGTTAGTAGAGCATGGTGCTTGTGGTCCTCCATAACTCAGTTAGTAGAGCATGGTGCTTGTGGTCCATAACTCAGTTAGTAGAGCATGGTGCTTGTGGTCCATAACTCAGTTAGTAGAGCATGGTGCTTGTGGTCCATAACTCAGTTAGTAGAGCATGGTGCTTGTTGTCCATAACTCAGTTAGTAGAGCATGGTGCTTGTGGTCCATAACTCAGTTATTAGAGCATGGTGCTTGTGGTCCATATCTCAGTTAGTAGAGCATGGTGCTTGTGGTCCTCCATAACTCAGTTAGTAGAGCATGGTGCTTGTGGTCCATAACTCAGTTAGTAGATGATGGTGCTTGTGGTCCATAACTCAGTTAGTCAAAGTCAAAGTCAAAGTCACCATTATTAGTCAGTTGTACAACCGAATGCCTTCAACCGAAATGTGTCTTCCGCATTTAACCCAACCCTCTGAATCAGAGAGGTGCGGGGGCTGCCTTTAATCGACATCCACGCCTTCGGCGCCCGGGAACAGTGGGTTAACTGCCTTGTTCAGGGCAGAACGACAGATTTTTACCTTGTCAGCTCGGGGATTTGAACTTGCAGCCCTCCGGTTACAAGTCCAACGCTCTAACCACTAGGCTACCTGCCGCTGCAGTTAGTAGAGCATGGTGCTTGTGGTCCATAACTCAGTTAGTAGAGCATGGTGCTTGTGGTCCATAACTCAGTTAGTAGAGCATGGTGCTTGTGGTCCATAACTCAGTTAATAGAGCATGGTGCTTGTGGTCCATAACTCAGTTAGTAGAGCATGGTGCTTGTGGTCCTCCATAACTCAGTTAGTAGAACATGGTGCTTGTGGTCCATAACTCAGTTAGTAGAGCATGGTGCTTGTGGTCCATAACTCAGTTAGTAGAGGATGGTGCTTGTGGTCCATAACTCAGTTAGTAGAGCATGGTGCTTGTGGTCCATAACTCAGTTAGTAGAGCATGGTGCTTGTGGTCCATAACTCAGTTAGTAGAGCATGGTGCTTGTGGTCCTCCATAACTCAGTTAGTAGAGCATGGTGCTTGTGGTCCATAACTCAGTTAGTAGAGCATGGTGCTTGTGGTCCATAACTCAGTTAGTAGAGCATGGTGCTTGTGGTCCATAACTCAGTTAGTAGAGCATGGTGCTTGTGGTCTATAACTCAGTTAGTAGAGCATGGTGCTTGTGGTCCTCCATAACTCAGTTAGTAGAGCATGGGTTTTGTGGTCCATATCTCAGTTAGTAGAGCATGGTGCTTGTGGTCCTCCATAACTCAGTTAGTAGAGCATGGTGCTTGTGGTCCATAACTCAGTTAGTAGAGCATGGTGCTTGTGGTCCATAACTCAGTTAGTAGAGCATGGTGCTTGTGGTCCATAACTCAGTTAGTAGAGCATGGTGCTTGTGGTCCATAACTCAGTTAGTAGAACATGGTGCTTGTGGTCCATAACTCAGTTAGTAGAGCATGGTGCTTGTGGTCCATAACTCAGTTAGTAGAGCATGGTGCTTGTGGTCCTCCATAACTCAGTTAGTAGAACATGGTGCTTGTGGTCCATAACTCAGTTAGTAGAGCATGGTGCTTGTGGTCCATAACTCAGTTAGTAGAGCATGGTGCTTGTGGTCCTCCATAACTCAGTTAGTAGAGCATGGGTTTTGTGGTCCATATCTCAGTTAGTAGAGCATGGTGCTTGTGGTCCTCCATAACTCAGTTAGTAGAGCATGGTGCTTGTGGTCCATAACTCAGTTAGTAGAGCATGGTGCTTGTGGTCCATAACTCAGTTAGTAGAGCATGGTGCTTGTGGTCCATAACTCAGTTAGTAGAGCATGGTGCTTGTGGTCCATAACTCAGTTAGTAGAGCATGGTGCTTGTGGTCCATAACTCAGTTAGTAGAACATGGTGCTTGTGGTCCATAACTCAGTTAGTAGAGCATGGTGCTTGTGGTCCATAACTCAGTTAGTAGAGCATGGTGCTTGTGGTCCATAACTCAGTTAGTAGAGCATGGTGCTTGTGGTCCATAACTCAGTTAGTAGAGCATGGTGCTTGTGGTCCTCCATAACTCAGTTAGTAGAGCATGGTTCTTGTGGTCCATAACTCAGTTAGTAGAGCATGGTGCTTGTGGTCCTCCATATCTCAGTTAGTAGAGCATGGTGCTTGTGGTCCATAACTCAGTTAGTAGAGCATGGTGCTTGTGGTCCATAACTCAGTTAGTAGAGCATGGTGCTTGTGGTCCATAACTCAGTTAGTAGAGGATGGTGCTTGTGGTCCATAACTCAGTTAGTAGAGCATGGTGCTTGTGGTCCATAACTCAGTTAGTAGAGCATGGTGCTTGTGGTCCTCCATAACTCAGTTAGTAGAACATGGTGCTTGTGGTCCATAACTCAGTTAGTAGAGCATGGTGCTTGTGGTCCATAACTCAGTTAGGAGAGCATGGTGCTTGTGGTCCATATCTCAGTTAGTAGAGCATGGTGCTTGTGGTCCTCCATAACTCAGTTAGTAGAGCATGGTGCTTGTGGTCCATAACTCAGTTAGTAGAGCATGGTGCTTGTGGTCCATAACTCAGTTAGTAGAGCATGGTGCTTGTGGTCCATAACTCAGTTAGTAGAGCATGGTGCTTGTTGTCCATAACTCAGTTAGTAGAGCATGGTGCTTGTGGTCCATAACTCAGTTATTAGAGCATGGTGCTTGTGGTCCATATCTCAGTTAGTAGAGCATGGTGCTTGTGGTCCTCCATAACTCAGTTAGTAGAGCATGGTGCTTGTGGTCCATAACTCAGTTAGTAGATGATGGTGCTTGTGGTCCATAACTCAGTTAGTCAAAGTCAAAGTCAAAGTCACCATTATTAGTCAGTTGTACAACCGAATGCCTTCAACCGAAATGTGTCTTCCGCATTTAACCCAACCCCTCTGAATCAGAGAGGTGCGGGGGGCTGCCTTTAATCGACATCCACGTCTTCGGCGCCCGGGGAACAGTGGGTTAACTGCCTTGTTCAGGGGCAGAACGACAGATTTTTACCTTGTCAGCTCGGGGATTTGAACTTGCAGCCCTCCGGTTACAAGTCCAACGCTCTAACCACTAGGCTACCTGCCGCTGCAGTTAGTAGAGCATGGTGCTTGTGGTCCATAACTCAGTTAGTAGAGCATGGTGCTTGTGGTCCATAACTCAGTTAGTAGAGCATGGTGCTTGTGGTCCATAACTCAGTTAATAGAGCATGGTGCTTGTGGTCCATAACTCAGTTAGTAGAGCATGGTGCTTGTGGTCCATAACTCAGTTAGTAGAGCATGGTGCTTGTGGTCCATAACTCAGTTATGAGAGCATGGTGCTTGTGGTCCATATCTCAGTTAGTAGAGCATGGTGCTTGTGGTCATCCATAACTCAGTTAGTAGAACATGGTGCTTGTTGTCCATAACTCAGTTAGTAGAGCATGTTGCTTGTGGTCCATAACTCAGTTAGTAGAGCATGGTGCTTGTGGTCCATAACTCAGTTAGTAGAGGATGGTGCTTGTGGTCCATAACTCAGTTAGTAGAGCATGGTGCTTGTGGTCCATAACTCAGTTAGTAGAGCATGGTGCTTGTGGTCCATAACTCAGTTAGTAGAGCATGGTGCTTGTGGTCCTCCATAACTCAGTTAGTAGAGCATGGTGCTTGTGGTCCATAACTCAGTTAGTAGAGCATGGTGCTTGTAGTCCATAACTCAGTTAGTAGAGCATGGTGCTTGTGGTCCATAACTCAGTTAGTAGAGCATGGTGCTTGTGGTCTATAACTCAGTTAGTAGAGCATGGTGCTTGTGGTCCTCCATAACTCAGTTAGTAGAACATGGTGCTTGTGGTCCATAACTCAGTTAGTAGAGCATGGTGCTTGTGGTCCATAACTCAGTTAATAGAGCATGGTGCTTGTGGTCCTCCATAACTCAGTTAGTAGAGCATGGGTTTTGTGGTCCATATCTCAGTTAGTAGAGCATGGTGCTTGTGGTCCTCCATAACTCAGTTAGTAGAGCATGGTGCTTGTGGTCCATAACTCAGTTAGTAGAGCATGGTGCTTGTGGTCCATAACTCAGTTAGTAGAGCATGGTGCTTGTGGTCCATAACTCAGTTAGTAGAGCATGGTGCTTGTGGTCCATAACTCAGTTAGTAGAGCATGGTGCTTGTGGTCCATAACTCAGTTAGTAGAGCATGGTGCTTGTGGTCCATAACTCAGTTAGTAGAGCATGGTGCTTGTGGTCCATAACTCAGTTAGTAGAACATGGTGCTTGTGGTCCATAACTCAGTTAGTAGAGCATGGTGCTTGTGGTCCATAACTCAGTTAGTAGAGCATGGTGCTTGTGGTCCTCCATAACTCAGTTAGTAGAACATGGTGCTTGTGGTCCATAACTCAGTTAGTAGAGCATGGTGCTTGTGGTCCATAACTCAGTTAGTAGAGCATGGTGCTTGTGGTCCTCCATAACTCAGTTAGTAGAACATGGTGCTTGTGGTCCATAACTCAGTTAGTAGAGCATGGTGCTTGTGGTCCATAACTCAGTTAGTAGAGCATGGTGCTTGTGGTCCTCCATAACTCAGTTAGTAGAGCATGGGTTTTGTGGTCCATATCTCAGTTAGTAGAGCATGGTGCTTGTGGTCCTCCATAACTCAGTTAGTAGAGCATGGTGCTTGTGGTCCATAACTCAGTTAGTAGAGCATGGTGCTTGTGGTCCATAACTCAGTTAGTAGAGCATGGTGCTTGTGGTCCATAACTCAGTTAGTAGAGCATGGTGCTTGTGGTCCATAACTCAGTTAGTAGAACATGGTGCTTGTGGTCCATAACTCAGTTAGTAGAGCATGGTGCTTGTGGTCCATAACTCAGTTAGTAGAGCATGGTGCTTGTGGTCCATAACTCAGTTAGTAGAGCATGGTGCTTGTGGTCCATAACTCAGTTAGTAGAGCATGGTGCTTGTGGTCCTCCATAACTCAGTTAGTAGAGCATGGTGCTTGTGGTCCATAACTCAGTTAGTAGAGGATGGTGCTTGTGGTCTATAACTCAGTTAATAGAGCATGGTGCTTGTGGTCCATAACTCAGTTAGTAGAGCATGGTGCTTGTGGTCCATAACTCAGTTAGTAGAGGATGGTGCTTGTGGTCCATAACTCAGTTAGTAGAGCATGGTGCTTGTGGTCCATAACTCAGTTAGTAGAGCATGGTGCTTGTGGTCCATAACTCAGTTAGTAGAGCATGGTGCTTGTGGTCCATAACTCAGTTAGTAGAGCATGGTGCTTGTGGTCCATAACTCAGTTAGTAGAGCATGGTGCTTGTGGTCCATAACTCAGTTAGTAGAGCATGGTGCTTGTGGTCCATAACTCAGTTAGTAGAGCATGGTGCTTGTGGTCCATAACTCAGTTAGTAGAGCATGGTGCTTGTGGTCCATAACTCAGTTAGTAGAGCATGGTGCTTGTGGTCCATAACTCAGTTAGTAGAGCATGGTGCTTGTGGTCCATAACTCAGTTAGTAGAACATGGTGCTTGTGGTCCATAACTCAGTTAGTAGAGCATGGTGCTTGTGGTCCATAACTCAGTTAGTAGAGCATGGTGCTTGTGGTCCTCCATAACTCAGTTAGTAGAACATGGTGCTTGTGGTCCATAAGTCAGTTAGTAGAGCATGGTGCTTGTGGTCCATAACTCAGTTAGTAGAGCATGGTGCTTGTGGTCCTCCATAACTCAGTTAGTAGAGCATGGGTTTTGTGGTCCATATCTCAGTTAGTAGAGCATGGTGCTTGTGGTCCTCCATAACTCAGTTAGTAGAGCATGGTGCTTGTGGTCCATAACTCAGTTAGTAGAGCATGGTGCTTGTGGTCCATAACTCAGTTAGTAGAGCATGGTGCTTGTGGTCCATAACTCAGTTAGTAGAGCATGGTGCTTGTGGTCCATAACTCAGTTAGTAGAGCATGGTGCTTGTGGTCCATAACTCAGTTAGTAGAGCATGGTGCTTGTGGTCCTCCATAACTCAGTTAGTAGAGCATGGTGCTTGTGGTCCATAACTCAGTTAGTAGAGGATGGTGCTTGTGGTCTATAACTCAGTTAATAGAGCATGGTGCTTGTGGTCCATAACTCAGTTAGTAGAGCATGGTGCTTGTGGTCCATAACTCAGTTAGTAGAGGATGGTGCTTGTGGTCCATAACTCAGTTAATAGAGCATGGTGCTTGTGGTCCATAACTCAGTTAGTAGAGCATGGTGCTTGTGGTCCATAACTCAGTTAGTAGAGCATGGTGCTTGTGGTCCATAACTCAGTTAGTAGAGCATGGTGCTTGTGGTCCATAACTCAGTTAGTAGAGCATGGTGCTTGTGGTCCATAACTCAGTTAGTAGAACATGGTGCTTGTGGTCCATAACTCAGTTAGTAGAGCATGGTGCTTGTGGTCCATAACTCAGTTAGTAGAGCATGGTGCTTGTGGTCCTCCATAACTCAGTTAGTAGAACATGGTGCTTGTGGTCCATAACTCAGTTAGTAGAGCATGGTGCTTGTGGTCCATAACTCAGTTAGTAGAGCATGGTGCTTGTGGTCCTCCATAACTCAGTTAGTAGAGCATGGGTTTTGTGGTCCATATCTCAGTTAGTAGAGCATGGTGCTTGTGGTCCTCCATAACTCAGTTAGTAGAGCATGGTGCTTGTGGTCCATAACTCAGTTAGTAGAGCATGGTGCTTGTGGTCCATAACTCAGTTAGTAGAGCATGGTGCTTGTGGTCCATAACTCAGTTAGTAGAGCATGGTGCTTGTGGTCCATAACTCAGTTAGTAGAACATGGTGCTTGTGGTCCATAACTCAGTTAGTAGAGCATGGTGCTTGTGGTCCATAACTCAGTTAGTAGAGCATGGTGCTTGTGGTCCATAACTCAGTTAGTAGAGCATGGTGCTTGTGGTCCATAACTCAGTTAGTAGAGCATGGTGCTTGTGGTCCTCCATAACTCAGTTAGTAGAGCATGGTTCTTGTGGTCCATAACTCAGTTAGTAGAGCATGGTGCTTGTGGTCCTCCATATCTCAGTTAGTAGAGCATGGTGCTTGTGGTCCATAACTCAGTTAGTAGAGCATGGTGCTTGTGGTCCATAACTCAGTTAGTAGAGCATGGTGCTTGTGGTCCATAACTCAGTTAGTAGAGGATGGTGCTTGTGGTCCATAACTCAGTTAGTAGAGCATGGTGCTTGTGGTCCATAACTCAGTTAGTAGAGCATGGTGCTTGTGGTCCTCCATAACTCAGTTAGTAGAACATGGTGCTTGTGGTCCATAACTCAGTTAGTAGAGCATGGTGCTTGTGGTCCATAACTCAGTTAGGAGAGCATGGTGCTTGTGGTCCATATCTCAGTTAGTAGAGCATGGTGCTTGTGGTCCATAACTCAGTTAGTAGAGCATGGTGCTTGTGGTCCATAACTCAGTTAGTAGAGCATGGTGCTTGTGGTCTATAACTCAGTTAGTAGAGCATGGTGCTTGTGGTCCTCCATAACTCAGTTAGTAGAACATGGTGCTTGTGGTCCATAACTCAGTTAGTAGAGCATGGTGCTTGTGGTCCTCCATAACTCAGTTAGTAGAGCATGGGTTTTGTGGTCCATATCTCAGTTAGTAGAGCATGGTGCTTGTGGTCCTCCATAACTCAGTTAGTAGAGCATGGTGCTTGTGGTCCATAACTCAGTTAGTAGAGCATGGTGCTTGTGGTCCATAACTCAGTTAGTAGAGCATGGTGCTTGTGGTCCATAACTCAGTTAGTAGAGCATGGTGCTTGTGGTCCATAACTCAGTTAGTAGAGCATGGTGCTTGTGGTCCATAACTCAGTTAGTAGAGCATGGTGCTTGTGGTCCATAACTCAGTTAGTAGAACATGGTGCTTGTGGTCCATAACTCAGTTAGTAGAGCATGGTGCTTGTGGTCCATAACTCAGTTAGTAGAGCATGGTGCTTGTGGTCCTCCATAACTCAGTTAGTAGAACATGGTGCTTGTGGTCCATAACTCAGTTAGTAGAGCATGGTGCTTGTGGTCCATAACTCAGTTAGTAGAGCATGGTGCTTGTGGTCCTCCATAACTCAGTTAGTAGAGCATGGGTTTTGTGGTCCATATCTCAGTTAGTAGAGCATGGTGCTTGTGGTCCTCCATAACTCAGTTAGTAGAGCATGGTGCTTGTGGTCCATAACTCAGTTAGTAGAGCATGGTGCTTGTGGTCTATAACTCAGTTAGTAGAGCATGGTGCTTGTGGTCCTCCATAACTCAGTTAGTAGAACATGGTGCTTGTGGTCCATAACTCAGTTAGTAGAGCATGGTGCTTGTGGTCCATAACTCAGTTAGTAGAGCATGGTGCTTGTGGTCCTCCATAACTCAGTTAGTAGAGCATGGGTTTTGTGGTCCATATCTCAGTTAGTAGAGCATGGTGCTTGTGGTCCTCCATAACTCAGTTAGTAGAGCATGGTGCTTGTGGTCCATAACTCAGTTAGTAGAGCATGGTGCTTGTGGTCCATAACTCAGTTAGTAGAGCATGGTGCTTGTGGTCCATAACTCAGTTAGTAGAGCATGGTGCTTGTGGTCCATAACTCAGTTAGTAGAGCATGGTGCTTGTGGTCCATAACTCAGTTAGTAGAGCATGGTGCTTGTGGTCCATAACTCAGTTAGTAGAACATGGTGCTTGTGGTCCATAACTCAGTTAGTAGAGCATGGTGCTTGTGGTCCATAACTCAGTTAGTAGAGCATGGTGCTTGTGGTCCTCCATAACTCAGTTAGTAGAACATGGTGCTTGTGGTCCATAACTCAGTTAGTAGAGCATGGTGCTTGTGGTCCATAACTCAGTTAGTAGAGCATGGTGCTTGTGGTCCTCCATAACTCAGTTAGTAGAGGATGGTGCTTGTGGTCTATAACTCAGTTAATAGAGCATGGTGCTTGTGGTCCATAACTCAGTTAGTAGAGCATGGTGCTTGTGGTCCATAACTCAGTTAGTAGAGGATGGTGCTTGTGGTCCATAACTCAGTTAATAGAGCATGGTGCTTGTGGTCCATAACTCAGTTAGTAGAGCATGGTGCTTGTGGTCCATAACTCAGTTAGTAGAGCATGGTGCTTGTGGTCCATAACTCAGTTAGTAGAGCATGGTGCTTGTGGTCCATAACTCAGTTAGTAGAGCATGGTGCTTGTGGTCCTCCATAACTCAGTTAGTAGAGCATGGTGCTTGTGGTCCATAACCCAGTTAGTAGAGGATGGTGCTTGTGGTCTATAACTCAGTTAATAGAGCATGGTGCTTGTGGTCCATAACTCAGTTAGTAGAGCATGGTGCTTGTGGTCCATAACTCAGTTAGTAGAGGATGGTGCTTGTGGTCCATAACTCAGTTAATAGAGCATGGTGCTTGTGGTCCATAACTCAGTTAGTAGAGCATGGTGCTTGTGGTCCATAACTCAGTTAGTAGAGCATGGTGCTTGTGGTCCTCCATATCTCAGTTAGTAGAGCATGGTGCTTGTGGTCCTCCATAACTCAGTTAGTAGAGCATGGTGCTTGTGGTCCATAACTCAGTTAGTAGAGCATGGTGCTTGTGGTCCATAACTCAGTTAGTAGAGCATGGTGCTTGTGGTCCATAACTCAGTTAATAGAGCATGGTGCTTGTGGTCCATAACTCAGTTAGTAGAGCATGGTGCTTGTGGTCCATAACTCAGTTAGTAGAGGATGGTGCTTGTGGTCCATAACTCAGTTAATAGAGCATGGTGCTTGTGGTCCATAACTCAGTTAGTAGAGCATGGTGCTTGTGGTCCATAACTCAGTTAGTAGAGCATGGTGCTTGTGGTCCTCCATAACTCAGTTAGTAGAGCATGGTGCTTGTGGTCCATAACTCAGTTAGTAGAGCATGGTGCTTGTGGTCCATAACTCAGTTAGTAGAGCATGGTGCTTGTGGTCCATAACTCAGTTAGTAGAGCATGGTGCTTGTGGTCCATAACTCAGTTAGTAGAGCATGGTGCTTGTGGTCCATATCTCAGTTAGTAGAGCATGGTGCTTGTGGTCCTCCATATCTCAGTTAGTAGAGCATGGTGCTTGTGGTCCATAACTCAGTTAGTAGAGCATGGTGCTTGTGGTCCATAACTCAGTTAGTAGAGCATGTTGCTTGTGGTCCTCCATAACTCAGTTAGTAGAGCATGGTGCTTGTGGTCCATAACTCAGTTAGTAGAGCATGGTGCTTGTGGTCCATAACTCAGTTAGTAGAGCATGGTGCTTGTGGTCCATAACTCAGTTAGTAGAGCATGGTGCTTGTGGTCCATAACTCAGTTAGTAGAGCATGGTGCTTGTGGTCCATATCTCAGTTAGTAGAGCATGGTGCTTGTGGTCCTCCATATCTCAGTTAGTAGAGCATGGTGCTTGTGGTCCATAACTCAGTTAGTAGACCATGGTGCTTGTGGTCCTCCATAACTCAGTTAGTAGAGCATGGTGCTTGTGGTCCATAACTCAGTTAGTAGAGCATGGTGCTTGTGGTCCATAACTCAGTTAGTAGAGCATGGTGCTTGTGGTCCATAACTCAGTTAGTAGAGCATGGTGCTTGTGGTCCATAACTCAGTTAGTAGAACATGGTGCTTGTGGTCCATAACTCAGTTAGTAGAGCATGGTGCTTGTGGTCCATAACTCAGTTAGTAGAGCATGGTGCTTGTGGTCCATAACTCAGTTAGTAGAGCATGGTGCTTGTGGTCCATAACTCAGTTAGTAGAGCATGGTGCTTGTGGTCCTCCATAACTCAGTTAGTAGAGCATGGGTTTTGTGGTCCATATCTCAGTTAGTAGAGCATGGTGCTTGTGGTCCATAACTCAGTTAGTAGAGCATGGTGCTTGTGGTCCATATCTCAGTTAGTAGAGCATGGTGCTTGTGGTCCTCCATATCTCAGTTAGTAGAGCATGGTGCTTGTGGTCCATAACTCAGTTAGTAGACCATGGTGCTTGTGGTCCTCCATAACTCAGTTAGTAGAGCATGGTGCTTGTGGTCCATAACTCAGTTAGTAGAGCATGGTGCTTGTGGTCCATAACTCAGTTAGTAGAGCATGGTGCTTGTGGTCCATAACTCAGTTAGTAGAGCATGGTGCTTGTGGTCCTCCATATCTCAGTTAGTAGAGCATGGTGCTTGTGGTCCATAACTCAGTTAGTAGACCATGGTGCTTGTGGTCCTCCATAACTCAGTTAGTAGAGCATGGTGCTTGTGGTCCATAACTCAGTTAGTAGAGCATGGTGCTTGTGGTCCATAACTCAGTTAGTAGAGCATGGTGCTTGTGGTCCTCCATAACTTAGTTAGTAGAGCATGGTGCTTGTGGTCCATAACTCAGTTAGTAGAGCATGGTGCTTGTGGTCCATAACTCAGTTAGTAGAGCATGGTGCTTGTGGTCCATAACTCAGTTAGTAGAGCGCGGTGCTTGTGGTCCATATCTCAGTTAGTAGAGCATGGTGCTTGTGACCCATAACTCAGTTAGTAGAGCATGGTGCTTGTGGTCCATAACTCAGTTAGTAGAGCATGGTGCTTGTGGTCCATAACTCAGTTAGTAGAGCAGGGTGCTTGTGGTCCATAACTCAGTTAGTAGAGCATGGTGCTTGTGGCCCATAACTCAGTTAGTAGAGCATGGTGCTTGTGGTCCTCCATAACTCAGTTAGTAGAGCATGGTGCTTGTGGTCCTCCATAACTCAGTTAGTAGAGCATGGTGCTTGTGGTCCATAACTCAGTTAGTAGAGCATGGTGCTTGTGGTCCATAACTCAGTTAGTAGAGCATGGTGCTTGTGGTCCATAACTCAGTTAGTAGAGCATGGTGCTTGTGGTCCTCCATAACTCAGTTAGTAGAACATGGTGCTTGTGGTCCATAACTCAGTTAGTAGAGCATGGTGCTTGTGGTCCATAACTCAGTTAGTAGAGGATGGTGCTTGTGGTCCATAACTCAGTTAATAGAGCATGGTGCTTGTGGTCCATAACTCAGTTAGTAGAGCATGGTGCTTGTGGTCCATAACTCAGTTAGTAGAGCATGTTGCTTGTGGTCCTCCATAACTCAGTTAGTAGAGCATGGTGCTTGTGTTCCATAACTCAGTTAGTAGAGCATGGTGCTTGTGGTCCATAACTCAGTTAGTAGAGCATGGTGCTTGTGGTCCATAACTCAGTTAGTAGAGCATGGTGCTTGTGGTCCATAACTCAGTTAGTAGAGCATGGTGCTTGTGGTACATATCTCAGTTAGTAGAGCATGGTGCTTGTGGTCCTCCATATCTCAGTTAGTAGAGCATGGTGCTTGTGGTCCATAACTCAGTTAGTAGACCATGGTGCTTGTGGTCCTCCATAACTCAGTTAGTAGAGCATGGTGCTTGTTGTCCATAACTCAGTTAGTAGAGCATGGTGCTTGTGGTCCATAACTCAGTTAGTAGAGCATGGTGCTTGTGGTCCATAACTCAGTTAGTAGAGCATGGTGCTTGTGGTCCTCCATATCTCAGTTAGTAGAGCATGGTGCTTGTGGTCCATAACTCAGTTAGTAGACCATGGTGCTTGTGGTCCTCCATAACTCAGTTAGTAGAGCATGGTGCTTGTGGTCCATAACTCAGTTAGTAGAGCATGGTGCTTGTGGTCCATAACTCAGTTAGTAGAGCATGGTGCTTGTGGTCCATAACTCAGTTAGTAGAGCATGGTGCTTGTGGTCCATAACTCAGTTAGTAGAGCATGGTGCTTGTGGTCCATAACTCAGTTAGTAGAACATGGTGCTTGTGGTCCATAACTCAGTTAGTAGAGCATGGTGCTTGTGGTCCATAACTCAGTTAGTAGAGCATGGTGCTTGTGGTCCATAACTCAGTTAGTAGAGCATGGTGCTTGTGGTCCATAACTCAGTTAGTAGAGCATGGTGCTTGTGGTCCATAACTCAGTTAGTAGAGCATGGTGCTTGTGGTCCATAACTCAGTTAGTAGAACATGGTGCTTGTGGTCCATAACTCAGTTAGTAGAGCATGGAGCTTGTGGTCCATAACTCAGTTAGTAGAGCATGGTGCTTGTGGTCCATAACTCAGTTAGTAGAGCATGGTGCTTGTGGTCCATATCTCAGTTAGTAGAGCATGGTGCTTGTGGTCCTCCATATCTCAGTTAGTAGAGCATGGTGCTTGTGGTCCATAACTCAGTTAGTAGACCATGGTGCTTGTGGTCCTCCATAACTCAGTTAGTAGAGCATGGTGCTTGTGGTCCATAACTCAGTTAGTAGAGCATGGTGCTTGTGGTCCATAACTCAGTTAGTAGAGCATGGTGCTTGTGGTCCATAACTCAGTTAGTAGAGCATGGTGCTTGTGGTCCTCCATATCTCAGATAGTAGAGCATGGTGCTTGTGGTCCATAACTCAGTTAGTAGACCATGGTGCTTGTGGTCCTCCATAACTCAGTTAGTAGAGCATGGTGCTTGTGGTCCATAACTCAGTTAGTAGAGCATGGTGCTTGTGGTCCATAACTCAGTTAGTAGAGCATGGTGCTTGTGGTCCATAACTCAGTTAGTAGAGCATGGTGCTTGTGGTCCATAACTCAGTTAGTAGAGCATGGTGCTTGTGGTCCATAACTCAGTTAGTAGAACATGGTGCTTGTGGTCCATAACTCAGTTAGTAGAGCATGGTGCTTGTGGTCCATAACTCAGTTAGTAGAGCATGGTGCTTGTGGTCCATAACTCAGTTAGTAGAGCATGGTGCTTGTGGTCCATAACTCAGTTAGTAGAGCATGGTGCTTGTGGTCCATAACTCAGTTAGTAGAGCATGGTGCTTGTGGTCCATAACTCAGTTAGTAGAACATGGTGCTTGTGGTCCATAACTCAGTTAGTAGAGCATGGTGCTTGTGGTCCATAACTCAGTTAGTAGAGCATGGTGCTTGTGGTCCTCCATAACTCAGTTAGTAGAGCATGGTGCTTGTGGTCCATAACTCAGTTAGTAGAGCATGGTGCTTGTGGTCCTCCATATCTCAGTTAGTAGAGCATGGTGCTTGTGGTCCATAACTCAGTTAGTAGAGCAGGGTGCTTGTGGTCCATAACTCAGTTAGTAGAGCAGGGTGCTTGTGGTCCATAACTCAGTTAGTAGAGCATGGTGCTTGTGGTCCTCCATAACTTAGTTAGTAGAGCATGGTGCTTGTGGTCCTCCATAACTCAGTTAGTAGAGCATGGTGCTTGTGGTCCATAACTCAGTTAGTAGAGCATGGTGCTTGTGGTCCATAACTCAGTTAGTAGAGCATGGTGCTTGTGGTCCATAACTCAGTTAGTAGAGCATGGTGCTTGTGGTCCATAACTCAGTTAGTAGAGCATGGTGCTTGTGGTCCTCCATAACTCAGTTAGTAGAACATGGTGCTTGTGGTCCATAACTCAGTTAGTAGAGCATGGTGCTTGTGGTCCATAACTCAGTTAGTAGAGCATGGTGCTTGTGGTCCTCCATATCTCAGTTAGTAGAGTATGGTGCTTGTGGTCCATAACTCAGTTAGTAGAGCATGGTGCTTGTGGTCCATAACTCAGTTAGTAGAGGATGGTGCTTGTGGTCCATAACTCAGTTAGTAGAGCATGGTGCTTGCTGTCCATAACTCAGTTAGTAGAGCATGGTGCTTGTGGTCCATATCTCAGTTAGTAGAGCATGGTGCTTGTGGTCCATAACTCAGTTAGTAGAGCATGGTGCTTGTGGTCCATAACTCAGTTAGTAGAGCATGGTGCTTGTGGTCCTCCATAACTCAGTTAGTAGAGCATGGTGCTTGTGGTCCTCCATAACTCAGTTAGTAGAGCATGGTGCTTGTGGTCCATAACTCAGTTAGTAGAGCATGGTGCTTGTGGTCCATAACTCAGTTAGTAGAGCATGGTGCTTGTGGTCCATAACTCAGTTAGTAGAGCATGGTGCTTGTGGTCCTCCATAACTCAGTTAGTAGAACATGGTGCTTGTGGTCCATAACTCAGTTAGTAGAGCATGGTGCTTGTGGTCCATAACTCAGTTAGTAGAGCATGGTGCTTGTGGTCCTCCATATCTCAGTTAGTAGAGTATGGTGCTTGTGGTCCATAACTCAGTTAGTAGAGCATGGTGCTTGTGGTCCATAACTCAGTTAGTAGAGGATGGTGCTTGTGGTCCATAACTCAGTTAGTAGAGCATGGTGCTTGCTGTCCATAACTCAGTTAGTAGAGCATGGTGCTTGTGGTCCATATCTCAGTTAGTAGAGCATGGTGCTTGTGGTCCATAACTCAGTTAGTAGAGCATGGTGCTTGTGGTCCATAACTCAGTTAGTAGAGCATGGTGCTTGTGGTCCTCCATAACTCAGTTAGTAGAGCATGGTGCTTGTGGTCCTCCATAACTCAGTTAGTAGAGCATGGTGCTTGTGGTCCATAACTCAGTTAGTAGAGCATGGTGCTTGTGGTCCATAACTCAGTTAGTAGAGCATGGTGCTTGTGGTCCATAACTCAGTTAGTAGAGCATGGTGCTTACAATGCCAGGATAGTGAGTTTGATTCTCAAGTTTGTAAAATGTATGCACACATGTCTGTAAGCCGCATAAATAAATGGCATATATTATTAATATTAAGCTTTACACTCTCAGTAAAATTCTTCAGATGGCAATCAAGACAGACAGATATATTTATATATTTATACATGTACTTATGTGCATGTACACTGAACAAAAATATAAACACAACATGTAAAGTGTTTCATGAACTGAAATATTCCAGAAATAGTACATTTCTCTCAAAGTCATTTACATCCCTTTTAGTGAGCATTTATTCTTTACCACAAATGTTTTTGTTTAACTAGGCAAGTCAGTTAAGAACAAATTCTTATTTACAATGACGGTCTACCAGGGGATGGTGGGTTAACGGCAGAACAACAGATTTTTTACATTGTCAGGTTAGGGATTTGATCCAGCAACCTTCCAGTTAGTGGCCCAACGTTCTAACCACTAGGCTACCTGCCACCCCAACATAATAAACCATCCACCTGCCAGGTGTGGTTTATCAAGAAGCTGATTAAACAGCATGATCATTACACAGGTGCACCTTGTACTGGGGACAATAAAAGGCCACTCAGAAATGTTTCGAGGGAGCGCACAATTGGCATGCTGACTACAGGAATGTCCACCAGAGTTGTTGGCAGAGAATTGGTTGCTAATTTCTATAACATAAGCTGCCTCCAACGTCATAAGCTGCCTCCAACGCTGCCTACAACGTCCAACCGTGGACCATGTGTATGGCGTCGTGTGGGCAAGCGGTTTGCTGATGTCAACATTGTGAACAGAGTGCCCAATGGTGGCAAACACAATTGAACAACGACAACAAACACAACACATTTTATCGATTGGCATTTGAACGCACAAAATTGACGCAATGAGATCCCGAGGCCCATTTCTTTTACGGTATCTGTAACCAACAGATGCTTATCTGTATTCCCAATCATGTAAAATCCATAGATTAGGGTCTAATGATTTTATTTCCATTGACTGATTCCCTTATATGAACTGTAACTCAGTATAACCTTAGAAATTGTTGCATGTTGCGTTTTTATATTTTTGTTCAGTGTACATTTGAATATTCAAACAGGAAAAAAAATACACAGAGGCCCAAGTACCACAGAAATTAAAGTATTGTAATTGAATGTATTTCACATCACAACATCCACATTGTTCATCTTGTGACAAATTCTACTGATCTCAAAACATATTCACTGTATAATACACATAATACCAATAGGCACTTCCAGTAATTCTGGCAATATAGTAACTACAGAATAGCGTCTAAATTACAAAATGGTAAAAAATAAATAATATATACCTAAAAGAGTTTTTGTTTTGTTTTAATATTTCTTTACTGTACAGCATATATATATATTGTACAAAATGGAGCATCAACCAGCAAGGAAATGAATAAGTTTTACTTAACAAATACTGTGTATTTTTTTATTAAGTGTAAATATTGCTACATGTGTCAAGTGCAAGGTACTGGTGAGAGAAAACCATTAGTCATTTAATCATCATCATGTGTCAACTACAGTATATAAAAATACAAGGCTAATTTTCTTGTTTTAGAGGATAGTAAAGGAAGTTTGGTTCTCATTGTAAAAGATAATAGATGTTTTTTTTCCCCAATAATTATGGCAAATAAAGATGAATTTAGACAAAAAAAGAGTACTATTTTACATTGGAACTTTCAAAGATTTGTATTTTGGTACAAGGTAGGAACTAGGAACTAGCCATGGCTCCCAGGCTTCGCTCAAAAGGTGAGGTGTAAGTCTCTGACAGTCAGACAAACAGGGGGGGAGATCAGACTGATCAGTGACCACTGTGTCATAGCAAAACAAAATGAGCTGTGTCAAGGTTGCCAAAATGTGACACATTATTCTTCAAAATAATAAACAAAACTCTACAGTTTTACATGTTTAATGTCTCATAGTTTTGTGTGCATCCGTCCGATTGGCAGGCCAGACTGACAAGAGATCAGAGGCGGACGTTATTATACACACACACACACACACACACACACACACACACACACACACACACACACACACACACACACACACACACACACACACACACACACACACACACACACACACAGTATTTGTTTAACAATCATTCTGTGTACTATCATGCATCAGAAATTAGAATGTCCAATTAAATGTATAACATGATCATATGGGGCTCTACCATAACAAATATTATTTCACATAACATTCCAGATCTTTTTGTACTTTTTTAAATAAATGTAAAAGACACATCATATTGCAGTTTCACAGGTGGTGGCAACAGCATTATTTGATATTACAGAAAAACACTGAGACCATGTTATGCTGTGTGTGATGAAGACTGACCATATGTTATGCTGTGTGTGATGAAGACTGACCATATGTTATGCTGTGTGTGATGAAGACTGACCATATGTTATGCTGTGTGTGATGAAGACTGACCATATGTTATGATGTGTGTGATGAAGACTGACCATATGTTATGCTGTGTGTGATGAAGACTGACCATATGTTATGCTGTGTGTGATGAAGACAGACCATATGTTATAATGTGTGTGATGAAGACTGACCATATGTTATGCTGTGTGTGATGAAGACTGACCATATGTTATGCTGTGTGTGATGAAGACTGACCATATGTTATGCTGTGTGTGATGAAGACTGACCATATGTTATGCTGTGTGTGATGAAGACAGACCATATGTTATAATGTGTGTGATTTAAGCAACAAGGCCACACCGAGGGGGTGTGGTATATGGCGAATATACCACGGCTAAGGGATGTTTTTTATGCACGACGCAACGTGGAGTGCCTGGATACAGCCCTTGGCCGTGGTATATTGGCAATATACCACAAACCCCCGAGGTGCCTTATTGCTATTATAAACTGGTTACCAACGTAATTAGAGCAGTACAAATGTATGTTTTGTCATACCCATGGTATACGGTCTGATATACCACAGCTGTCAGCCAATCAGCATTCAGGGCTTGAACCACCCAGTTTATAAAAAGACTTAGACCACATGGTACATGTGATGCAGAATCATATCATGTAAATGGTAACCTGCTGTTCACACAGTGTCATTCAGAATCATATAATGTAAATGGTAACCTGTTGCTCACACAGTGTCATTCAGTTTGATAATAAAAACCATATAGAAAGGACAGATGGTAAAGAGGTCAACGGAACTCGACCAAAACAATGTAAATGCCATGGAAACGCGTGGGAGAAAGATCCTGAATCTCCTCATTGCCCCCCCAGCCAAATGATCCTACATTTAGCCTGTTGTTTATAATTGTATTCCACACTATGTTGAGGTACAAATCTGAGTATAACGCTGTATAGATGTCAACCGCCCTACATGTTGACGTCATCGTCATCAATCAACTGCAATACAATTTAAAAAACGACTTTGACTACCACCACTGATTTCTGTATGCTAGCTACGCTACCAGTTTACACAAACAGGAGTTAGCATTTAGCAGTCACTTCTTCTAAACCTGAAAAGGGACAACTTCTACATGTTATGAGGTGAAAACAGCCAAGTATATCCAAATCAGATTTTAGTAACCACATTGTGGGCCCGTTACAATACATCATGGCTGATTTGACCAATATCCACTTTGATGGATCAGATTTGTTGAATGTCCGCAAGTCCAGCGTCCTTCTATCGCCCACGGTATACATTCCATTGACCTCTTTACTGCATCTATAGTGAAGCCAAGCGTTGCATACAGTATGGCATTTGTCTCTGAGAAGCATGAATGGATCAACGTTTGTGTCTGCTACTAGAAAGTTCACTGAAGTCCTGAACATGGGGAGTTTTTTTGGTGCAGGAAGGCTCTGGATTAAAAACTCTACATAAACCTGGATTCCAATCCAAAAAACACATTTTAAAAGGTCACTTTACAACTTACAACCTATAAAGGCTTTATATAGCATACATAAAGTGTTCCTAACCACTACAACTACGTAGCTTGTCCCATATACTGTAGAGTATGCTATCGATGCAGCGCACTAAACAAGTCATCATATCAATAATCTGCTATTTTCAATTGGAAGAATTATTAAAAACCTGATTTGAGAAAGATCATGTAAAAGAACGATGTCAAACTTGGGATGAAAGACGAGGGAACCCAAAATGTATAGGCTACTAATTCACCGTACCCAGTTCACCCCCTAAAGCATACACAGTGTTTATAGTAGTATAGTGTTTGACAGCAGTACACAGAGAGGAGCCTTGTCATTGATCTGATGTGTGTACACACGGTGTGTGTTCACATGTTAAAAGAAGGGGGCTCTGTAGGGAGGGGCTCGCTCTGGTCAAAAGTAGTGCAATATATAGGGCATAGGGTTCTATAGGGCTCTGGTCAAAAGTAGTGCCCTATAAAGGGAATAGGGTGCCACAGGGTCCTGGTCTAAAGTAGTGCACTATAAAGGGAATAGGGTGCCATAGGGTCCTGGTCTAAAGTAGTGCACTATAAAGGGAATAGGGTTCTATAGGGTCCTGGTCTAAAGTAGTGCGCTATAAAGTGAATAGGGTGCCATAGGGTCCTGGTCTAAAGTAGTGCACTATAAAGGGAATAGGGTGCAATAGGGTCCTGGTCTAAAGTAGTGCACTATAAAGGGAATAGGGTGCCATAGGGTCCTGGTCTAAAGTAGTGCACTATAAAGGGAATAGGGTTCTATAGGGTCCTGGTCTAAAGTAGTGCGCTATAAAGGGAATAGGGTGCCATAGGGTCCTGGTCTAAAGTAGTGCACTATAAAGGGAATAGGGTGCAATAGGGTCCTGGTCTAAAGTAGTGCACTATATATAGGGAATAGCGTGCCATAGGGTCCTGGTCTAAAGTAGTGCACTATATAGGGAATAGGGTGCCATTTAGGATTCAGACTGGCTGTCAAAGCTAGGACTATTATGTGCTACTCTGCTCTCTCCCTTAAAATCACCTCACAGTAAATGGTTCCTCCTTGTATGGCTTACAGATCGTTTACTGTGTGTGTGTGTGTGTGTGTGTGTGTTTGTGAGAGATCCTGTGTTACCGTGTACCTGTATGTCATTATTGTAAAAGAGAATGTGTTCTCAATGACTTACCTGCTTAAATAAAGGCAAACTAAAATAACTGTTTGTGTCTATTGGGAAGGGGAGGGGTTATTGAAACGAGAATCAATAGTCAATAAGTATTTTGTCTCCTGGTGATCTATGAAATCAGTTGATCTGGTAGTAGAGGAAGAATCCTGTCTTGAGTTAGGTTGAGGAACTATGCCTTATAGTCATAGGACTACATTATCTTAGCAGGCACACTAGGACTACATTATCTTAGCAGGCACACTAGCCTGTTTTCTTTACCTGTATTAGAGAAACACTCAGGACCTAGAGTACTAACATGTATTTTTCCAACTTTTTCCTCCGAACCAAGCCATTGGTCAAAGACCCTGGACTGAAGTCAGATATGTTCTGCTCACTGGAGTACATGACATGAGAAATGTTACCAGCTGATGGTTCTGCCGATGTCATAGATCATCGAGGGGCCTTATTAAAGGGTGGGCTATCCCGAACGTTTCAGTTTGTCAGTAAAACAGAAAATGACTAGAGGGCATGCTTGCTGTCGTGTGCTACAGATTATAGGTGTGAGATGCAATGTGGAATCAATTAAAGAACATTAATAAAGATGGAAAATGTAGATTTGTATGAAGCTGTTCAGTCTAATTCTCAATCCACATAGTAAAAATAGAACCATATTACTGAGACTTATCAGACCCAGAGAAAAGACTTAAAATCCCCCCCTAAACAAAACACATGAGTACAGGTGCATGTGATGTTTAAGTATAATTGCAATCAGAAAATATTTCTTATATATAAATTGGCGGCAGTCTCTGCAGTCCCCGTTGTTTACACAATGGATTTGAGGTCTTCATGACCAAGTCTCAATCCACTCTTGACGGTAGCAAAAAGAGTCTGTGTGTTTTCGTGACCTCCTACACCAGTTTGTTACGTCCAGTATATGATCCTGTGGGTTATTGTAATAATGAATAGTTCCTCAAGAGGACGATTGACCGATGTTTCTGAACCTGACTTGTATTTGTTTTTATATATAAAATGTGTAAAACACAAGTAAATATCTCCCACCCTGTGTTACATTTTCATTAGGCACAATGTCCCAAACTTCTACAGTGTTGTGTCTAAGTGAATGTGCTGGCAAAAAAAAAAATCATACAATAATAATCAGTCAGCCTGTTTGTCAATACGATAGAAAAAGTAATTTCATGTTCTGGCTAATGGCTGCCTTGTTTCATTCCCATGAGCCTTTGGTCCTTGCTATCCGGGATCCTTGGGACATCCCTTCTCCATTTAAGTTTACATTTAAAATGGTTTATGTAAGGGGTTAAGGTTAGGTAAGAGTTATGGTTAGGTTTAAGGTTATGGGTTAAGGTTAGGGTTTAGGGTAGCAATATCCCAAGGATCCCGAATAGCACTCGCCATGAGCCTTTGGGGCCCTCACTCTGGCCCCGCCTCTTCTGCAGGTTCAAACTCGTCCTGCGGGGGCGCTGGCCACTCCTCATCTATTTCCTCCTCTGGCACCTCCCCTTCCTCTTCTGGCTCTTCCCCCTCCACTACATCTTCCCTGCTCCCTGGCTCCTCCTCCTCCTCGTGGATGGATAGGATTGGCTCAGCTACATTGTTTTGCTTGGGGGTTTCCTCTGCGATCACCTTCTTCCACATCTCGTGGTTGTCCATCAGGTGCTGGGTGATCTGACAGAACACTTTCCTCCTCTTCTTGGGAGCTGCTTTGCCTTTCTCTACAGAAGAGTTTGGAGAAAGAATATTTAATTGTCTTTTCATGCATTGATTCTGGCTAAATCTGGCACATTAATGTGCATTGTCCCTGTCAACTACACCAAGTAAAGTAAAGGAAACAGTAACATTCTTACGCGATGCCTCCGAGCAAGTAGACCCATCTTCATCCTCTGTCGTATCCTCCTCTTCATCTTCCTCATGCTCCTCCTCCTCCTCCTCCTCCTCCTCGGGGTTAGGCTCCACCCAACGTCCGGGCATGAGTGCTGCGGAGTCGTATGAGTTACAGAGCGGTCCTACGATGTGGGTGATGAAGGACTCTTGGAGCTTAGCCAGCTGAGGAGCAGAGCGGTCCATGAAGGGGCTGATGGGAAGGCCCTGGCTGGACTCCTCGTCACCCTGTGGAAGAGGTGATGGCACGTTCACTTTTAAGAATCAGAGGACTTTATTGGTTGCTTGGAGGTTTTTTGGTGCTACAGTCAAGAGATGAAAAAACAAACATTTAACATCTGTAGGCTATATACTGTATAGGTAGATAGAATTATGACACGCGGGTTGATAAACACTATAAGTCATTCACTCACTCACTCTAGTCCAACGCTCTAATCACTACGCGGTAACCGAAAGGTTGCAAGATCGAAACCCCGAGCTGACAAGGTAAAAATGTGTCATTCTGCCCCTGAACAAGGCTGTAAACCCACTGTTCCTAGGCCGTCATTGAAAATAAGATTTTGTTCTTAACTGAATGCTTTGCTTTATGACCAGAATACACCCATACCATTCCAACACAGAAAAGCTGCTTCATAACATACTTAATTATCATTGGAAATACTGGGCAGCTACTTTAAATAAGAACATGCTTTTTCGTGACCGCTGCTCTTGGTTGTATCTCTTTTATTTTTCAGTGTTTGGAGTTGGTCAAATTTGGAGGTGTTTCCTTGCTTTGGACCAATCAAAATCAACTTGATACCTTGGTCATTTTTATCTCCAGATCCGTGGCTTTTAATTCCTCTAACCCCTGTCAATCAACGTTGAGAGGGGCCATGTCGATTTAAATGGAAAAACTCATAAATACACCATGAAAACTGGAACAGATTGGGTGTGTTCTTTATTCAACTAGGCAAGTCAGTTAAGAACAAATTCTTATTGATAATGACGGCCTACACCGGCCAAAACCCGGACGACGCTGGGCCAATTGTGCGGACTTGAAACAAGAATTTTGCCGCAATTCTAAAGCTAAAGGGGATACAAATGAAAAGTATATTTGAGACCTGTCTCTAACCAATCAAATGAAAGGTATATTTGAGACCTGTCTCTAACCAATCAAATGAAAGGTATATTTGAGACCTGTCTCTAACCAATCAAATGAAAGGTATATTTGAGACCTGTCTCTAACCAATCAAATGAAAGGTATATTTGAGACCTGTCTCTAACCAATCAAATGAAAGGTATATTTGAGACCTGTCTCTAACCAATCAAATGAAAGGTATATTTGAGTCCTGTCTCTAACCAATCAAATGAAAGGTATATTTGAGCACTGTCTCTAACCAATCAAAAGAAAGGTATATTTGAGCACTGTCTCTAACCAATCAAATGAAAGGTATATTTGAGACCTGTCTCTAACCAATCAAATGAAAGGTATATTTGAGACCTGTCTCTAACCAATCAAATGAAAGGTATATTTGAGTCCTGTCTCTAACCAATAAAATGAAAGGTATATTTGAGTACTGTCTCTAACCAATAAAATGAAAGGTATATTTGAGACCTGTCTCTAACCAATCAAATGAATGGTATATTTGAGACCTGTCTCTAACCAATCAAATGAAAGGTATATTTGAGACCTATCTCTAACCAATCAAATGAAAGGTATATTTGAGCACTGTCTCTAACCAATCAAATGAAAGGTATATTTGAGACCTGTCTCTAACCAATCAAATGAAAGGTATATTTGAGACCTGTCTCTAACCAATCAAATGAAAGGTATATTTGAGACCTGTCTCTAACCAATCAAATGAAAGGTATATTTGAGACCTGTCCCTAACCAATCAAATGAAAGGTATATTTGAGACCTGTCTAACCAATTAATTGTACACAATTATGTTTTTAGTTTGTGAGGTTGTGATATGGGGATACAATATATTTCAACATTTATACAGATTTTTATTTTTTATAAACAATAGTAGCTATGTTGACAATGCCATGTTAATCTGAGACCACCACATTGTCTGACTTTCGACTATCACAGATGCACCTCTCCTGACTTCACTCGCAGATTTCCGTCTACAGTCGGCTTCGTTAGGCTTACTGCTCGAACACACCCATTGCTTTCGGGGGAAGTTAGATATTGAAATTTAGTCTGTTCGCAATGTAAAATAACATGTAGCACCAATTTCTGTTTTCTATAACGCGGATTTCATTTAGAAAAAGCATGTGTTATCACACACAAAGCTGCAGCCACTAGCTAGCTTGTCAGTTGACGTTGGAAGTTAGCGCCGTTCTGCCCTCGGAGCAGTGACAGAGTTCTATTGAGTAGCGACCACTTTCTGACCATGGCTGTACAGACATTCTATTCACTCTAATCACGCTAAATGAGCTGATAAAATCTGTCTGTATATTGAACCACATGTGGTAGAGACATAGGGTTCGGACTATTGTTTTTCTGTAGCAATTCTCAAAATGTTTTATAAACATTGCATGAAATAATAATTTTATGGGTGAACACCCGGCATTATAGGCATATAAATCAAATTTAAATCTCCACAGTTTCACAATCTGTGAAAATATGCTAGTTACACAACACACAGGCTGATTCATCTCATCCTTAGTGACACACTGGGGACTTTACAGAGCAGTGCGTGCCGTCTAGGACTAGATATAAATGGACAACAACCACAAAGGCTCACCCCACACATTGGCGCCAACAGAACACCCCACACATTGGCTCCAAGGCCGTTGTCTGTGTAATCACTGCTGCTCCTCCACCAGTTGCCTGGAACCCCAACAGCGTAATAACCATATTGAATCCTATCCATCATTAGGGTCATTGTCATTGAAAGGCCAGACTGTTGCCAAGTTTCTGGAGTGCAGACTGTTCTTCTACACTATGAAGGAGGCTTGGCTAACGCTGACTTCCTATGCTAGTTGAAGTGTGTGGCAATGATTTGGACTGGGTTGGGCTGGTGGCACCCTTAAGAGTTGCAGTCAGTTTTGGAATGGGTGGCCAGTAATAAACTAGTCCTGAACATTGAACAAGTTGAGGAGACTAAATTACTTGGTGTTACCTTAGATTGTAAATTCTTATGGTCAAAACATAGATTAAATGGTTGTAAAGATGGGGATAGATCTGTCCATAATAGAGATGCTCTGCTTTTTTGACACCACACTCCACAAAGCAAGTCCTGCAGGCTCTAGTTTTATCTTATCTTGATTATTGTCCAGTTATGATCAAGTGCTGCAAAGAAAGACCTCGTTAATGTTACGCGGAGCAGAGAAGGTGAACCTAAGAGCAGACTCAGACGAGGAGATTGGGATAAGGTATTTATTGAAAGCAGGGGAAAGATGGTGTGCAGGCCCGGAGCAGAATCCAAGGAAGCAGTGGAGTGGGGGTTCTGGGCAGGGTGGCAGGACTGACGAGACGTGGGACTGGAGACAGTGACCAGAGTCAGAGAGGACGGAACTGTAGCAGAGAGAAAACAGCATCAGGCAAGGAAAAATGGGCATAACATGAAAACAGGATCTATGCATGAGCCAATTGCTAAAACACAGACTGACTGAGCAGAGGCTACGAGCTGGCAGCGTGGAAGTGGCAGGGCTGAGTATTTTTAGAGGTCTTGATTATGGAACAGGTTGCAGCTGGTGGGGATCTGCTCTGACTCCAGCACACCTGTAATAATATCAATATTATGCATGCCAGTCTCTCCTGGCTAAGAGTTGATGAGTTGTTTAATAACCAGTCAGGGATTGCTGGGTCGCTAGCGGGCTCGTCCCGACACTACCAGCGAAAATCTAATGCGCCAAATTCAAAATCCCAAAATGGAATTATTAAACATCCACCAATATGCAAGTGTTCCATACTCATCAAAAGCTATGTTTCTTGGCAATATCACAGCGTTGTCAGATTTCAAAAAGGCTTTACGGCGAAAGCAGCACATTTCATTGTTTGAGGCTAGCACCTCACATATTTTTCCAATAGCCATGTATCGATTAGCCATCATGGCACACACATTTCACAGCGAAAACAAATCAATTACCTGTTGAAGAACATCTGCTGAGGTCATCCTAAGTGTCCAACGAAGACAATCCATGGTTCTTTTGTTAGAAAAAGTAACGTCTTTTATCCATAAATCCTCCATTTGGTTTGCGCGTTATAATCAGAAATGACAGCCTCCACTAGTCCATGAAACGCGGCGCGAACTCGTTCAAATTATACCTATAAACTTGTCCAAGAACAATCAAACATAGTTTTAAATGTATCCTTAGGAACACTTTTACGTATATTTACTATTATAAATCAGCCGGAATATAAACTGATCAATAACGAGGCTACAAAAGACACTCCGTGACTTCTCGTGCGCGCCACGGAACTTTTCTCAGAACGAGGGTCTTCATTGTTTGCTGTTTTTCTCTGCTCTAAATTCATCCAAAATGGAGGGAAACACCGTCTCGAGGCTGTTGACATCATAAGGAAGCGACGTGTACTGCATTCATATGCCTATATATGGTCATTTTCAATAGGGAGGGGTTCAGAGTGTTTCCTATCCAATGGTACTAAATATATGCATATCCTATTTTCTGGGCCTAAATGGGAGGCATTTTACTTTGGGCACGCCAGGCTCTCCAAAACGGTCACCTCATGCACTGCTCCCAGAGAAATTATCTTGTTAGGGAGTGGTAGCTGAGGGGTCGGTTTTGGAGAGCCTGGCGTGCCCAAAGTAAAATGCCTCCCATTCAGGCCCAGAAAATAGGATATGCATATATTTGGTACCATTGGATAGGAAACACTCGGAATTTTCCAAAACTGTTAACCATTTGTCTGTGAGTAAAACAGAACGCATATAGCAGGCAAAACCCCGAGGAATTTCTGTCCTGGAAAAAGTGATTTTGACACATTGCTCATTTGGGCACCCCTCCCTCATGAAAATGACCATATAAGGGCATATGAATGCAGTACCCATCGCTTCCTTTAGATGTCAACAGTCTCAAGACAGTGTATCTTTTTCATTTTGGATGAATAAGACCAGAGAAGAAGAGCAAACAAGGAACGCAGTGTCTTTTTTACCGTCGTTATCGATCAGTTTATATTCCGGTTGATTTATAATAGTAAATATACGTAAAAGTGTTCCTAAGGATACATTTAAAACTATGTTTGATTGTTCTTGGACAAGTTTATATAAGATGAACGAGTTCGCGTCACGTTTTAATGGAGTTGTGGAAGCTGTCGTTTCTGATTATAACGCGCGAACCAAATGGAGGATTTATGGATAAAATACATTACTTTTTCTAACAAAAGAACCATGGATTGTCTTCGTTGGACACTTAGGATGACCTCAGCAGAAGTTCTTCAACAGGTAATTGATTTGTTTTGCTGTGAAATGTGTTATGTGTGTGCCATGATGGCTAATCGATACATGGCTATGGGAAAAATATGTGAGGTGCTACTCTCAAACAATCAAATGTGCTGCTTTCGCCGTAAAGCCTTTTTGAAATCTGACAACGCTGTGATATTGCCAAGAAACAGAGCTTTTGATGAGTATGGAACACTTGTATATTGGTGGATGTTTAATAATTCAACTTTTGGATTTTGAATTTGGCGCCTTGCATTTCACCTGGTAGTGTCGGGAGCAGCCCGCTAGCGCCCCAGTGATCCCTGAGAAGTTATCTAAGAAACATTAATGTGTTGGAAATTCCAAATTGTTTGCTTAAAACTTACACACAGCACTGACACACACACACTTACCCCACCAGACATGCCACCAGGGGTCTTTTCACAGTTCCCAGGTCCAGAAAGGAAATGTACAGTATTATGTACAGTATTATACAGAGCCATGAGTGCATGGAACTCCCTTCATCTCATCTAGAGCAAGTGAACAGCAAGCCTGGTTACATTTTTTTTATCATAAAGCAACACCTCACGGCACAACGCCTCTCCCCCATGTGACCAACTTGTTCATTAAAATAACATCAAATTGATCAGAAATGCAGTGTAGATATTGTTAATGTTTTAAATTACTATTGTAGCTGGAAACTGCAGATTTTTTATGGAATATCTACATAGACATACAGAGGCCCACTATCAGCAACAATCACTCCTGTGTTCCAATGGCACGTTGTGTTAGCTAATCCAAGTTTATCATTTTAAAAGGCTAATTGATCATTAGAAAACCCTTTTGCAATTAGGTTAGCACAGCTGAAAATTGTTGTACTGATTAAAGAAGCAATAAAACTGGCCTTCTTTAGACTAGTTGAGTATCAAATCAAATCAAAATCAAATCAAATTTTATTTGTCACATACACATGGTTAGCAGATGTTAATGCGAGTGTAGCGAAATGCTTGTGCTTCTAGTTCCGACCATGCAGTAGTATCTAACAAGTAATCTAACAAATTCACAACAACTACCTTATACACACAAGAGTAAAGGAATGAATACAGTATGTACATATAAATATATGGATGAGTTTGATGGCTGACCGGCATAGGCAAGATGCAGTAGATGGTATGGAGTACAGTATATACACATATATATGAGATGAGTAATGTAGGATATGTAAACATTATATAAATGGCATTGTTTAAAGTGGCTAGTGATACATTATTTCATCCAATTATAATTATTAAAGTGGCTAGAGATTTGGGTCGATGACCGAACGGCATAGGCAAGATACAGTAGATGGTTTAGAGTACAGTGTATACATTTGATATGAGTATGTCGGATACGTAAACATTATATACAAAATTGTTTAAAAGTGGCTAGTGATACATTTGTTACATCCAATTCCTATGTATAAAGTGGCTAGAGATTTAAGTCAGTATGTTGGCAGCAGCCACTCAATGTTAGTGATGGCTGTTTAACAGTCTGATGGCCTTGAGTAGAAGCTGTTTTTCCAGTCTCTCGGTCCCAGCTTTGATGCACCTGTACTGACCTCGCCTTCTGGATGATAGCGGGGTGAACAGGCAGTGGCTCGGGTGGTTGTTGTCCTTGATGATCTTTTTGGCCTTTCTGTGACATCGGGTGGTGTAGGTGTCCTGGAGGGCAGGTAGTTTTAACCCGGTGATGCGTTGTGCAGTCCTCACTACCCTCTGGAGAGCCTTACGGTTGTGGGCGGAGCAGTTGCCGTACCAGGCGGTGATACAGCCCGACAGGATGCTCTCGATTGTGCATCTGTAAAAGTTTGTGAGTGATTTTGGTGACAAGCCAAATTTCTTCAGCCTCCTGAGGTTGAAGAGGCGCTGTTGCGCCTTCTTTACCACGCTGTCTGTGTGGGTGGACCAATTCAGTTTGTCCGTGATGTATCGCCGAGGAACTTAAAACTTTCCACCTTCTCCACTACTGTCCCTCGATGTGGATAGGGGTGCTCCCTCTCCTGTTTCCTGAAGTCCACGATCATCTCCTTTGTTTTGTTGACATTGGTGAGAGGTTATTTTCCTGACACCACACTCCGAGGCCCTCACCTCCCTCTCTGTAGGCCGTCTCGTCGTTGTTGGTAATCAAGCCTACCACTGTGAGTGTCGTCAGCAAACTTGATGATTGAGTTGGATGCGTGCTTGGCCACGCAGTCATGGAAGTAAACAGGGAGTACAGGAGAGGGCTGAGAACGCGCCCTTGTGGGGGCCCCAGTGTTGAGGATCAGCGGGGTGGAGATGTTGTTTCCTACCCTCACCACCTGGGACCGGCCCGTCAGGAAGTCCAGGACCCAGTTGCACAGGGCTGGAGTCGAGACCCAGGGTCTCGAGCTTAATGACGAGCTTGGAGGAACTATGGTGTTAAATGCTGAGCTGTAGTCGATGAACAGCATTCTTACATAAGTATTCCTCTTGTCCAGATGGGTTAGGGCAGTATGCAGTGTGATTGCGATTAGGCTGATCTGTGGACCTATTGGGACGGTAAGCAAATTGGAGTGGGTCCAGGGTGTCTGGCAGGATGGAGGTGATATGATCCTTGACTAATCTCTCAAAGCACTTCATGATGAGCGGAAGTGAGTGCTACAGGGCGATAGTCATTTAGCTCAGTCACCTTAGCTTTCTTGGGAACAGGAACAATGGTGGCCCTCTTGAAGCATGTGGGAACAGCAGACTGGGATAGGGACTGATTGAATATGTCCGTAAACACACCAGCCAGCTGGTTCTGCATGCTCTGAGGACACGGCCAGGGGATGCCATCTGGGCGGCAGCCTTGCGAGGGTTAACACATTTAAATGTTTTCTCACATTGGCTGCGGTGAAGGTGAGCCCGCAGGTTTTGGTAGCGGGCCGTGTCGGTGGCACTGTATTGTCCTCAAAGCGAGCAAAGAAGTTGTTTAGTTTGTCTGGGAGCAGGACGTCATGGTCCGCGACGGGGCTGGTTTTCTTTTTGTAGTCCGTGATTGACTGTAGACCCTGCCACATTCCTCTTGTGTCTGAGCCATTGAATTGTGAAGCATCAGTATCTGGAGCATCAGCATGTGTGGGCTCGATTACAGGCTCAAAATGGCAAGAAACAAAGGACTTTCTTCTGAAACTCGTCAGTCTTTTCTTCTTATGAGAAATGAAGGCTATTCCATACGAGAAATTGCCAAGAAACTGAAGATCTCGTACAACGCTGTGTACTACTCCCTTCACAGAACAGCGCAAACTGGCTCTAACCAGAATAGAAAGAGGAGTGGGAGACCCCGGTGCACAACTGAGCAAGAGGACAAGTACATTAGAGTATCTAGTTTAAGAAACAGACACCTCACAAGTCCTCAACTGGCAGCTTCATCAAATAGTACCTGCAAAACACCAGTCTCAACGTCAACAGTGAAGAGGCGACTCCGGGATGCAGGCCTTCTAGGCAGAGTTCTTCTGTCCAGTGTCTGTGTTCTTTTGCCCATCTTAATCTTTTATTTTTATTTGCCAGTCTGAGATATGGCTTGGTCTTTGCAACTCTGCCTAGAAGGCCAGCATCCCGAAGTCGTCTCTTCACCGTTGACGTTGAGACTGGGACTGGTGTTTTGCGACAGGAAATGTGAATTATTCTGTGGATTATAATTAATGAGTATTTTTGTAGGGATTGATACATTTTGCGTAAGGGAAAATCAAGTTTGACATTTCAAAGTGGAAATTACAAACTTCAGAAGCCTATAAGTTTTCAATGTCCTCAAATTATGCAAAGGTATGCTATACACACAAAATGTATTTGAAATCAATGTCATACAGAACACACATGGGACATGTAAGCTGCAGTGAACATACAGAAATAATTGACAACTGACTATGGAAGATAACCTGATGCAGATTCATCAGTACACTGATGTTGTTTATTGGCACCCTTGCACAATTCACTATTTATTTTCAAAATAAGAATACGGCCTGGAAAACTCTTCAACATTTACATGTATTTGATTGGAGGCAAGTTATCTCGTTTACCGTGTAATTTACCTTACCTGTAAAAAGTTGCAGGTGACAACAGGGTAATTCAATCAGTTTTGTAAAGAGAAAATAGATAATGCAAAATTGCCAAAATATTTAACCAGTCAAGCCATATGTGTCATATGTCATAATGCCAAAAATATTAAATATAAATCATTGGCATTAAAGTGATTGGCCATGGCAGAAGACCCTTATCAGACCCTTATTCCTTATCAGAGAATTTAAATCGTACAACATATGTCATATGTTGTCATATG
The DNA here is from genome assembly GCA_030435695.1 of Brachymystax lenok tsinlingensis. Taxonomy (NCBI): domain Eukaryota; kingdom Metazoa; phylum Chordata; class Actinopteri; order Salmoniformes; family Salmonidae; genus Brachymystax; species Brachymystax lenok. The sequence goes on from CM059818.1 coordinate 49,833,553, forward strand.
TTGTCATATATTCTCCTGTTACACAGAGCACACATAAAGTCATCTGCAGTCTGAACATACATAAATAAATAGAATCTGATTGTCTATGGATGGCATATTCCTTATCCGGACAAACATATTTCATATGTGTCGCATTTGCTACCAAGGTTGACATTCTATGGGTTATCTCTGTGCAGGCAGCAGACATACCATTACTATCTCAATTTGCCAGGGAGATTAATTGAAAAATAAATTACTTGGTGAAAATCCATAAAGCTTTGGGGTCAGCTAAATGAATGGGAACGAGAAAAGTGTGTGATTTCAACATACAGTCGCTCTACACTCTTACAAAAAAAGGTGCTATCTACAGTGGCTTGCGAAAGTATTCACCTCCCTTGGCATTTTTCCTATTTTGTTGCCTTACAACCTGGAAATAAAATAGATTTTTGGGGGGGTTTGTATCATTTGATTTACACAACATGCCTACCACTTAGAAGATGCAAAAGTTGGATGGGTTCCACTGGTGTACAGCAATCTTTAAGTTATGCCACAGATTCTCAGTTGGATTGAGGTCTGGGCTTTGACTAGGCCATTCCAAGACATTTAAATGTTTCCCCTTACTGCTTTAGCAGTATGCTTAGGGGTCATTGTCCTGCTGGAAGGTGAACCTCCGTCCCAGTCTAAAATCTCTGGAAGATTGAAATAGGTTTCCCTCAATAGTTTCCCTGTATTTAGCACCATCCATCATTCCTTCAATTCTGACCAGTTTCCCAGTCCCTGCCTGATGCTGCCACCTCCATACTTCACTGTGGAGATGGTATTCTCGGGGTGAAGAGAGGTGTTGGGTTTGTGCCAGACATAGCGTTTTCCTTGATGGCCAAAAATAAAAATGTTTGTCTCATCTGACCAGAGTACCTTCTTCATTATGTTTGGGGAGTCTCCCACATGCCTTTTGGCGAACACCAAATGTGTTTGCTTATTTTTTCTTTAAGCAATGGCGTTTTTCTGGCCACTCTTCCATAAAGCCTAGCTCTGTGGAGTGTATGGCTTTAAGTGGTCCTATGGACAGATACTCCAATCTCCGCTGAGGAGCTTTGCAGCTCCTTCAGGGTTATCTTTGGTCTCTTTGTTGCCTCTCTGATTAATGCCCTTCTTGCCTGGTTTGTGAGTTTTGGCCCTCTCTTGGCAGGCTTGTTGTGGTGCCATATTCTTAAAATTGTGACTTCTGAAGGTAATTGGTTGCACCAGATCTTATTTAGGGGCTTCATAACAAAGTGGGTGAATACATATACACAAACCACTTTTCCGTTTTTTATTTATTTAAACAAGTGATTTTTTTCATTTCACTTTACCAATTTGGACAATTTTGTGTATGTCCATTACATGGAATGCAACAAAATAAGGAAAATAGGAAAAATTCCAACGGGGATGAATACTTTTGCAAGGCACTGTTGAACCTAAAAGGATTCTTCGGCTGTCCCCATAGGAGAACCCTTTGAAGGACCCTTTTTGGTTCCAGGTAGAACTCTTTTGGGTTCCATGTAGAACCCTTTCCACTCAGGGTTCAGCATGGAACCCAAAAGGGTTCTACCTGGAGCCAAAAATGGCTATCCTATGGGGACAGCTGAGGAACCCTTCTGGAACCTTTTTTTTCTAAGAGCGTAGAACAACGGTAGTACATTGGGCTCCCAAGTGGTGCAGCGGTCTATGGCACTGCATCTCAGTGCAAGAGGCGTCACTACAGTCCCTGGTTTGTATCCAGGCTGTATCACATTCTGCCGTGATTGGGAGTCCTATAGGGCGGTGCACAATTGGCCCAGCGTCGGCCGGGGTAGTCTGTTATTGTAAATAAGAATTTGTTCTTAACTGACTTGCCTAGTTAAATAAAGGTCAAACAAGTTTAAAAAATACTACTACAGTATTTTATTTAAATGTGTATTTTTTATATTATTCTACAGTCTATAGTGCCTGATAGCTTTGTAGCATGGGGCAGAGGCTTTTCTTTTGCAATATAGCTAACTGTAGTGCCATATTATTTCTAATATTGAACATAACAGCTTTGCCCATTCACAGGAGTTTCATGTCAGATAAACCTTGTACTAGCACGTGAAACCTTCCAGTCCCATGAATCTATCGTATGTGCTATTCTTTTTCTGTTGTATACTTCTGTTGGATTGGTGGTTACTTCTGAGAAATGGGATAAAAATTCTGAGAATCCAAACCATCGCCTTGTGTCACTTATATGTCACATATTTTACTCCCACATGTATATGTGTGTGTGTGTACTCTGTGTGTTTTTGTGTGTGTGTGTGTTTTTGTGTGTGTGTGTGTGTGTGTAGGGGCAGGGTGTAGAGGCTAGGGTGTAGGGGCTAGAGTATAGGGGCTAGAGTGTAGGGGCTAGGGTGTAGGGGCAGGGTGTAGAGGCTAGGGTGTAGGGGCTAGGGTGTAGGGGCTAGAGTATAGGGGCTAGAGTGTAGGGGCTAGAGTGTAGGGGCTAGAGTGTAGGGGCTAGAGTGTAGGGTGTAGGGGCTAGGGTGTAGGGGCTAGGGTGTAGGGGCAGGGTGTAGAGGCTAGGGTGTAGGGGCTAGGGTGTAGGGGCTAGAGTATAGGGGCTAGAGTGAAGGGGCTAGGGTGTAGGGGCTAGAGTGTAGGGGCTAGAGTGTAGGGGCTTGGGTGTAGGGGCTAGAGTATAGGGGCTATAGTGTAGGGGCTAGGGTGTAGGGGCTATAGTATAGGGGCTAGAGTGTAGGGGCTAGGGTGTAGGGGCTAGGGGGTAGGGGGTAGAGTGTAGGGGCTAGAGTATAGGGGCTAGAGTGTGGGGGCTGGGAGTGTAGGGGGCTGGGGTGTGGGGAGCTGGGGTGTGGGGGCTGGGGGTGTGGGGGCTGGGAGTGTGGGGGCTGGGGTGTAGGGGCTGGGAGTGTGGGGGCTGGAGTGTAAAGGCTGGGGTGTGGGGGCTGGGTGTGAGGGGCTGGAGTGTAGGGGCTGGGAGTGTGGGGGCTGGGAGTGTGGGGGCTGGGGTGTGGGGTGTAGGGCTGGGGTGTAGGGGCTAGGTGTAGGGCTAGAGTGTAGGGGGCTAGGGTGTAGGGGCTAGAGTGTAGGGGCTAGGGTGTAGGGGCTAGGGTGTAGGGGCTAGAGTGTAGGGGCTAGGGTGTAGGGGCTAGAGTGTAGGGGCTAGAGTGTAGGGGCTAGGGTGTAGGGCCTAGATTGTAGGGGCTAGGGTGTAGGGGCTAGAGTTTGATTTGGATCTCACCTGTTCATAGAACTCATTGACGATGGCCTTGGTCCACAGTATGTGCAGGTCCTTGTTGTGTGTGTGTGTGTGTGTGTGTGTGTGTGTGTGTGAGATAGAGAGAGAATCTGACCTGTTCATAGAACTCATCGACGATGCCCTTGGTCCACAGTATGTGCAGGTCCTTGTGTTTCAGTCTGTGTGTGTGTGTGTGTGTGTGTGTGTGTGTGTGTGTGTGTGTGTGTGTGTGTGTGTGTGTGTGTGTGTGTGTGTGTGTCTGTGTGTGTGTGTGTATGTGTGTGTGAGATAGAGAGAGAATCTGACCTGTTCATAGAACTCATCGACGATGCCCTTGGTCCACAGTATGTGCAGGTCCTTGTGTTTCAGTCTGTGTGTGTGTGTGTGTGTGTGTGTGTGTGTGTGTGTGTGTGTGTGTGTGTGTGTGTGTGTGTGTGTGTGTGTCTGTGTGTGAGAGATAGAGAGAGAATCTGACCTGTTCATAGAACTCATCGACGATGGCCTTGGTCCACAGTATGTGCAGGTCCTTGTGTTTCAGTCTGTGCGTGTGTGTGTGTGTGTGTGTGTGTGTGTGTGTGTGTGAGATAGAGAGAGAATCTGACCTGTTCATAGAACTCATCGACGATGCCCTTGGTCCACAGTATGTGCAGGTCCTTGTGTTTCAGTCTGTGTGTGTGTGTGTGTGTGTGTGTGTGTGTGTGTGTGTGTGTGTGTGTGTGTGTGTGTGTGTGTGTGTGTGTGTGTGTGTGTGTGTGTGTGTGTGTCTGTGTGTGTGTGTGTATGTGTGTGTGAGATAGAGAGAGAATCTGACCTGTTCATAGAACTCATCGACGATGCCCTTGGTCCCACAGTATGTGCAGGTCCTTGTGTTTCAGTCTGTGTGTGTGTGTGTGTGTGTGTGTGTGTGTGTGTGTGTGTGTGTCTGTGTGTGTGAGAGATAGAGAGAGAATCTGACCTGTTCATAGAACTCATCGACGATGCCCTTGGTCCACAGTATGTGCAGGTCCTTGTGTTTCAGTCTGTGTGTGTGTGTGTGTGTGTGTGTCTGTGTGTGTGAGAGATAGAGAGAGAATCTGACCTGTTCATAGAACTCATCGACGATGCCCTTGGTCCACAGTATGTGCAGGTCCTTGTGTTTCAGTCTGTGTGTGTGTGTGTGTGTGTGTGTGTCTGTGTGTGTGTGTGAGAGATAGAGAGAGAATCTGACCTGTTCATAGAACTCATCGACGATGCCCTTGGTCCACTGTAGGTGCAGGTCCTTGTGTTTCAGTCTGTGTGTGTGTGTGTGTGTGTGTGTGTGTCTGTGTGTGTGAGAGATAGAGAGAGAATCTGACCTGTTCATAGAACTCATCGACGATGCCCTTGGTCCACAGTAGGTGCAGGTCCTTGTGTTTCAGTCTGTGTGTGTGTGTGTGTGTGTGTCTGTGTGTGTGAGAGATAGAGAGAGAATCTGACCTGTTCATAGAACTCATCGACGATGCCCTTGGTCCACTGTAGGTGCAGGTCCTTGTGTTTCAGTGGGCCGTTGATATCAGCTAGCTTGATGCACATCTGACACACCAGCAGTCTGTCGTTCTCATTGGACCAATCAATACCCCTCGTCACGTCATCACCTACCTGTAGTAACAGACAAAATATGTTGCCTTTTTGAAATCTGACAACACTGTGATATTGCCAAGAATCAGAGCTTTTGATGACTATGCAACACTTGTATATTGATGAATGTTTAATAATTCAACTTTTGTATTTTGTATTTGGCGTCTTACATTTCACTGGGTAGAGTCGGGAGCGCCCCACTGCTCCCTAAGTAGTTAATTAAGAAGCCTTTTGAACCTAGACTTGGCGCTCTGGTACCTCTTGCCGTGCGGTAGCAGAGAGAACAGTCTATAACTAGGGTGGCTGGAGTCTTTGGCCATTTTTAGGGTCTTTCTCTGACACCGCCTGGTATATAGGTCCTGGATGGCAGGAAGCTTGGCCCTAGTGATGTACTGGGATGTACGCACTACCCTCTGTAGTGCCTTGCGGTCGGAGGCCGAGCAGTTGCAACCAGTCAGGATGCTCTCGATGGTGCAGCTGTAGAACCTTTTGAGGATCTGAGGACCCATGCCAAATCTTTTCAGTCTCCTAAGGGGGAATAGACGTTGTCGTGCCCTCTTCACGACTGTCTTGGTGTGTTTAGACCATGACAGTTCGTTGGTGATGTGGATACCAAGGAACTTGAAGCTCTCAACCTGCTCCACTACAGCCCCGTTGATGAGAATGTGGGCGTGCTCGGTCCTCCTTTTCCTGTAGTCCACAATCATCTCCTTTGTCTTGATCACGTTGAGGGGAGGGGTTGTTATCCTGGCACCACACTGCCAGGTCTCTGACCTCTTCCCTATAGGCTGTCTCATCGTTGTCGGTGATCAGGCCTACCATTGTTGTGTCGTCTGCAAACTTAATGATGGCTTTGGAGTCGTACCTGGCCACGCAGTCATGGGTGAACAGGGAGTACAGGAGGGGACTGAGCACGCACCCCTGAGGGGACCCCATGTTGAGGATCAGCGTGGCAGATGTGTTGTTACCTACCCTCACCACCTGGGGGCGGCCGTCAGGAAGTCCAGGATCCAGTTATAGAGGGAGGTGTTTAGTCCCAGGGTCCTTAGCTTAGTAATGAGCTTTGAGGGCACTATGGTGTTGAACGCTGAGCTGTGGTCAATGAATAGCATTCTCACATAGGTGTTCCTTTTTTTCCAGGTGTGAAAGGGCAGTGTGGAGTGCAATAGAGATTGCATCATCTGTGGATTCTTGGGCACAGGGACTATGTTGGTCTGCTTGAAACACATTGGTATTACAGACTCGGTCAGGGACAGGTTGAAAATGTCAGTGAAGACACTTGCCAGTTGGTCAGCGCATGCTCGGAGTACACGTCCTGGTAATCAGTCTGGCCCTGCGGCCTTGTGAATGTTGGTCTGTTTAAAGGTCTTACTCACATCGGCTAAGGAGACCGTGATCGCAGAGTCGTCCGGAACAGCTGGTGCTCTCATGCATGCTTCAGTGTTGCTTGCCTCAAAGCGCGTATAGAAGTAATTTAGCTTGTCTAGTAGGCTCGTGTCACTGGGCAGCTCACGACTGTGCTTCCCTTTGTAGTCCGTAATAGTTTGGAAGCCCTGCCACATCCGACGAGTGTTAAAGCCAGTGTAGTAGGATTCAAGCTGTATTGACGCTTTGCCTGTTTGATGGTTCATCGGAGGGCATAGCGGGATTTCTTATACTGTAAGCGTCTGGGTTAGAGTCCCGCTCTTCAAGGTGGCAGCTCTACAGTACCTTTAGCTCAATGCGGATGTTGCCTGTGTGTGTGAGTGTGTGTCTTGGCTCTGTTCTCCTACGCTAACGCTCATTAGGCCTACCCAGAGGCGATTTTAGCATGTAAATCTAGGTGGGGCAAAACAAAAAAAAACGTGGGATGCATACCAGCATAGTCACTGCACAGCACAACACTAAACAATACATGAATTGCACTATAACGGTGACAAACGGTGCCCACAAACTGTTAGGGCCTACATGAAGCTGTCCCAACCGCAGAGTCCCCCCATCAGCAGTCCCAACACCTTACCATTGCTACACCTGGCTATCAGCAGAGCCTTGGCTGGCAGCAAAACAGTTCATTCAGCCTCATTTACTGCCTTTAAAAAAAAAAAACATAGCTGATATGGCTGACTTGCTTAAACAAATGTGGTTTCTACTGACAATTGAGATGTACAAACTATGGCATAAGGGGACGACAAGTGGATAAGAGGCAATCCGTAATTTCAATTAAGACATTAATGAGTGAGCTAGGACGGACGTAGTAAAGGGGGCATATACGCAGACAATGAAAGCTCTTACAATATTCAATCATTACATTTCTCCAAGACAGGTTATAGGCTACACCACCGAGTCAGAACAGTAACGTTAGGTGAAATTAAGGTGAAAATAGACCAAATTATAAGGGTGAGGCACATGGGCTACCAACAGCTTACTACACAACATACACTTAGTATTACTTTCTTAGCTACAGTATACATATCTCCCTGGCATATTACATCATTAATGCAGCAGCATACAATACATTTTTGGATTCACCTTGTTGTGATGTGCTCACTTGAACAGGAAGGTGGCGCGGCAGTCCTTCGTGGGCAAATTTTGTCATCAAAGAAAGACAAAGAGGCCGGATTTACAATTCCTGGTTGGATTTGGATGACCGTTCAAAACTTATTTTCCCAGTCTGAGCTCGTTTATTGACGATTTCATAGTTGCAATGCTTGCAGTTAGCCACTGTCACCGATTCCTTCCAAACCACTCATTATTGAATTTCCGATTTCCAACTTGCTGTATAATGGTCGATGAGCAACACTACGTTGTATCTATAATTTCTCTTCATTATTTCTCTTCATTTGACAAGGATTAAAAAGGATTTGCCATTAGATTGTCGAATTGATTCATGATGATGACTGCTAGCTAAGATTTATTTAAGTAAAATGTTGACATGATCAGTCCAATCAAAGCTACTGTAGATATAACGTGATTTGACATAATTTTATCTGTGGCCAATGACCTTGAGCCTCCTTGGATGGGCACTACTAATGTAATTCTATGGCAGGAGCCAAAGGGCTCGAATTTTTTTCGATGTCTACCGTTAGACTTGGCCGTGACGTAGTGTCCCCATGAGTGACAGAACACTGAGCCAATCAAGGCGCAATGCTCTGTATTTTCTGCTGGCTTGCCCCACCACCACAGAAAGCACTGAGCTAGGCTGAAACACCTGCATTTTGGAGCTGCCTTACTCAAGAAAACAAAAAAGAGACCATGTTTGTATGTGGATTTATTAACTCAATGATATATATCACCCCACTTGCCCTGAACGATGGGTCGCCACTGGGCCTACCTAGAAATGAGGAATACATTGAAAAAAGAAAAGGGCTTGAAGAAGATGATTAAAAGGATCCGCCCCTTTTTTTACCCAAATCTAACTGCCTGTAACTCGGGCCCTGAAGCAAGGATATGCATATTCTTGGTACCTTTTGAAACACTTTGAAGTTTGTGGAAATGTTAATAAAGGAATGTAGTAGAATATAACATCATAGATCTGGTAAAAGATAATACAAAGAAAAAGAAAAAAAATTCTTTAGTATTTTTTTTTTGTACCATCATGTTTCAAATGCAAGAGAAAGGCCATAATGTATTATTCCAGCCCAGCTGCAATTTAGATTTTGGCCACTAGATGGCAGCAGTGTATGTGTAAAGTTTTAGACTGCTCCAATGAACCATTGTATTTCTGTTTAAATCGTTGTATCAAGACTGCCCAAATGTGCCTAATTTGTTTATTAATAACTTTTCATGTCCACAATTGTGTACTCTCCTCAAACAATCGCATGGTATTCTTTCACTGTATTAGCTACTGTAAATTGGACAGTGCAGTTAGATTAACAATAATTTAAGCTTTCTGCCAATATCAGATATGCCTATGTCCTGGGAAATGCTTTACAGCAGCACAGTGGAAAGGCTTTACTACAGCACAGTGAAAAGGCTTTACTACAGCACAGTGGAAAGGCTTTACAGCAGAACAGTGGAAAGGCTTTACTACAGCACAGTGGAAAGGCTTTACTACAGCACAGTGGAAAGGCTTTACTGCAGCACAGTGGAAAGGCTTTACTGCAGCACAGTGGAAAGGCTTTACTGCAGCACAGTGGAAAGGCTTTACAGCAGCACAGTGGAAATGCTTTACTGCAGCACAGTGGAAAGGCTTTACTGCAGCACAGTGGAAAGGCTTTACAGCAGCACAGTGGAAAGGCTTTACTACAGCACAGTGGAAAGGCTTTACTACAGCACAGTGGAAAGGCTTTACTACAGCACAGTGGAAAGGCTTTACAGCAGCACAGTGGAAAGGCTTTACTGCAGCACAGTGGAAAGGCTTTAAAGCAGCACAGTGGAAAGGCTTTGTCCCCACCAATGATAGCAGCAGAATTCAGACTGCAAATATGATTTCCTGAAAAGCTGCGAGTTAGATCCTTCTATTCTTATGAGTTAGTTAAGTTAACGAGAATATAATGAGGATATTTAAGGTCCAGAAATGTACTGGCACACATAATACTGTTCCACAAAAGCCTTTTAAAACACAATCTAAATGATTTTCTAGAGCACTTACGTTTAACTCTATGCTATTGCGATAGTGTAACAGACCAATGTGGACAGAGAGCGAGCTTGTGGATTATGCAGTGCAGAGGTGAGAGCACTACAAACCTGCACTACAAAAACCCAGGGGGTGAGCAGTATAACTCTCACATACAATATGCTACAATAGCTGAAGAGATCTCAGACTCAAATCAAATACACAGGTTTACGGTCTGTGAACACTTAAGTCATTGATTGATTCATTAGTTTTACCTTGGCATTGAACTCTGCCAGGAAGTCAAAGTGTTTCTTGAGGTCAGTGGCAAGGATGGCCTCTATGACCAGGAAGCGGAAGCGTTTGAACTCCACGTGGTCCAGGTTGACCAGGAAGTTATACTCTGGACGGGACATGAACAAATTCCAGGCCGAGGCAGCGTGGTGGTTCTCGAGCACCGACCTGTCGTTATACAACACCGCCTGGAGAGAGGGGAAGATAGGACGCCAGAGAATTAGTCCTGTTGTGGTACCCGGACACATTGGACACATTTAACTAAACTCTAACGTGTTCAGAGAATTGCCCATACAGTTCCACAACACATAACAACAGCAATCAAAGTAATTTTCAGTGTCGTACCGCTACTTTCCTTATCCCTAAAATGAAAACTCTGCTCTCCCTCCAGACAACAGTTCAACAACAGATTTTTTTTTGTTCACTTGAGCCCGGAAGTGCTTTGACAGAGAAGAGGTGTACCTGTGGTGCGCTTGTGGCCACCAGAAAGGCGTTAGTTCTCCCAGGGTGGTCGTAGTCATGCATGGCTGCTGCTACGTAGAGAGCCATGAGCTCCAGAGCTGGAATGAGCCCCGACAGGCAGCCATACCCATCCTCTGACACACTGTAGGTCTTGGACACCAGGTAGCCCATGTGACTGTGTGTGATGCCACTGTCAGAGTCTGGGAGAGCCGAGGGGAAAAAGAGAGAGAGAGAGAGAGAGAGAGAGAGAGAGAGAGAGAGAGAGAGAGAGAGAGAGAGAGAGAGAGAGAGAGAGAGAGAGAGAGAGAGAGAGAGAGAGAGAGGAGTGTGAGTAGCAGTTTACTACCATGTCTGATTCACACCATAGTTCCAACCTAAACCACGCTGTACCGGCTCAGGTGTCTTTTCCAGCACATTTCCAGCCACTATGGTGAATGTGTAAGCAGGCCAGTGCTGTACAGATCAGCACAGTTTGGCTCAATAGTGTGAAAAGTGTGAAAAGTGTACCAGCAAGCACCACTAAAGGCCCCAAACTCTCAACCTCTAAATCCACTTCTGCTCGGATCAAAGAGTTGAGGAACTAAGGCATATAAATTAGGTTATGAAAATCTGGGGTTGGGAGAACTTTAATCTGGTTGCAATTTCATGCCCGCTCATGCATCGCTAAACTTCAAATAGTATTTGGTACTCAGAGACGGCGCCCCAAATGACACCATATTCCCTTTATAGTGACTATTTTTGAAAAAAGTGCACTATATAGGGAATAGGATGGTATTTGGGATGCAGGCAGACGCTGAGCCCCAGTCTGCTAAGAACAACTGAGAGCGTTGACGTAACTGTAACAAACATTCCAATGTGTTGATCATCTTAACGAGATGACTTACAAAAGAGTAACTAGATAAGGAGGTGTAGGCTAAATTAAACGAATGGCAAAAGTTAATCTGATTGTTACAAATTCTATTAAGAGTCTTGATATAGTAATGTGTTATTAAATATACTTGACTACAAAAAAAATCTACATTTTAGTCAAGTTGACAACAATAACTGGCATTCAAAAACAGAAATAAAAACAGTTAGGTTGTCTTCTGAATCAGTCCCAAATAGAGTCCAAATTCAAATTGTCAATAAATAACGTGTTTCAATCTGATGATGCCAAATCAAGCATAAGCCATGACGATTCAATTAGACTGGCCTGTAATTCAACTCACTTTTACATTTTTTTTTCATTGAATTTTTACTTAACCTTTATTTTACTAGGCAAGTCAGTTCAACCCTGGCACCCACCTGAGTCGCTGGCAGAGCAATGGTCAGTGATGAGGCTGGGCAGACCTGGCACGGCCTGAGTGGTGAGGTACCAGACAGCATGGAGAACGTCTGTAGCGTGGATTCTGTTATGATCTGGATTGATTGATTTAAAAAATGTATACAATTCCATAGATTTACCAAGACTAGAGAGCGGAAGGGAGAGAATATGAGACATTTCAGTAGTGATAATATCCACTAGGCCACACTGTTTCTGTTTCTACTGTAGGGTGAAAAGGAATGGAGAGATTGTACCTTAAACTAGTGTGAATGGAGAGATTGGACCGTAAACTAGAGTGAATGGAGAGTTGAAAGACAAATGGTGTAACATCGCCCTCTTGTGGTTTACTGCGGATATGACACTTTTAACTCAACTTCAATATAATAAGCAAAACATATGTAAAACATTAAGGGCCAGTTTCCCGGGCACAGCTTAAGTCTAGTCCTGGACTACAAAGGAACTCTACTAGGGTTAATTTGTGTCCGTAAAAACAAGACCTTGTAAGAGAGCAGAGTCATTAAGGCCAAGCAGGCTCTTACATGGAATGTCTCTGTAGCCATTCTCCAGAGCATGGAAGTAGTTCATGAATTCCTGAACCGGGATCTTGAAGGTCTCAAATAGGCCTGTGTCTTCAAAAAGCCTGTGAGAGACCTGAAACAAACACAGAAAGTCAGAGAGCTCACAGAACCAATCACATTCTCAACCATCAGACAGACTCTTTGATTGACACTCTGAATGGTCTATGGGCTTATAGACAGCCTCATTCTCATAGACATCTCAACACTTGCTTTAATTGTATGGAATTCTTCATTTCTTCTGTGACAGTACCCAACCTGACACACATCACAGGGACTGCAGAGTAGCACCCCTGAAACCCTTACAGGTAAAGTGCCTTGCTCAAGGGCACAACAACAGTAGAATGCAGAGATATTGAATTTGGTAACCCTCCAGCTGCCTGATCACTCCCTATAGATTTCCCTGCAAGCAACTCTGGGGTTCGAACCAGCAACCTTCCAGTTAACTCCCCACTTCCCTAAACTCGAGGCTACCGCTTCTGTCTCAAACAACCAATCAGAATCTCACCAGACAAACACACTTTAATTGACACAGTGACTGCCCAATGAGAGATGGTTGACCATCAGCCTGTCTAATTGGTAGTTTCTCTCACCTGGCTGAGAATTCGTCCATCCTTGCCATGGCTGAAGATTAACTATTCTAACCTGTCCTCACCTGGTTACAGCTCCCCTGACTAGGCTGTACAGTAGCTGTCCTCACCTGGTTACAGCTCACCTGACTAGGCTGTACAGTACCTGTCCTCACCTGGTTACAGCTCACCTGACTAGGCTGTACAGTAGCTGTCCTCACCTGGTTACAGCTTCCCTGACTAGTACCTGTCCTCACCTGGTTACAGCTCACCTGACTAGGCTGTACAGTACCTGTCCTCACCTGGTTACAGCTCACCTGACTAGGCTGTACAGTACCTGTCCTCACCTGGTTACAGCTCCCCTGACTAGGCTGTACAGTAGCTGTCCTCACCTGGTTACAGCTCCCCTGACTAGGCTGTACAGTACCTGCCCTCACCTGGTTACAGCTCCCCTGACTAGGCTGTACAGTACCTGTCCTCACCTGGTTACAGCTCACCTGACTAGGCTGTACAGTAGCTGATCTCACCTGGTTACAGCTCACCTGACTATGCTGTACAGTAGCTGGTCTCACCAGGTTACAGCTCCCCTGACTAGGCTGTACAGTAGCTGGTCTCACCTGGTTACAGCTCCCCTGACTAGGCTGTACAGTAGCTGGTCTCACCTGGTTACAGCTCCCCTGACTAGGCTGTAAAGTAGCTGGTCTCACCTGGTTACAGCTCCCCTGACTAGGCTGTACAGTACCTGTCCTCACCTGGTTACAGCTCCCCTGACTAGGCTGTACAGTAGCTGGTCTCACCTGGCTGAGGATGCGGCCACATTTGCCCTGGGTCTTCTCCACCAAGCTGAAGATGGGGAAATTCCAGTGGTTGAGCTGGCTCATTAGGGGCTCCAAGTCCTCCATCACTAACGGCTCCGGGGCCAGCTGGGGCTTTTCCTACAGAGGCCATAGACATGTTATAAGCCTCTATAATGTCTTTGTGAACCTTTATATTGTCTTATTAAATGTCTTAGAAAATGGTATCTCTCTCTACTGCAGGTCAAAAACAGGTCATCAGGGGGTCAGATACAGATGGCTGGTGGTGCCAATCTGTGCACTGAATGTTACGTTGGCTTCTGACGGGGTTGTGCCTCTGCCTGATGAATAAGCGAATAATAACCCTCAAATCCAAATCTAGACAGCCAGTTCCACCAGTAGTATTCCGGACCTCGTAGGGTAAGAGTTGAATACCCCTGGCCTAAAAGATGTAGACCTAGAACTGTGAAAAATAAAACTAAAGCTACCTCTTTGGTTGCTGCTGCTGTTTCTCACCTCTGCAGGAAGCACGATGAGGTTTTTGGGGGTGTTTTCCCCCCCTTCTATGCCCCCCTCCTCTGTCGGCGCTGCGTCGCTGCGTTCGCTGCGGTCGGCCTCATGGGTACTGTCGTAGTCTGACGATGCCACCACCTGATCCTCTGATTGGGGTAGAGAGAAAGTGTTACCATGGAGATGGGATAACACCTTCAAAGCGTTCAACACTGCTGCAAAACAAACCACACCTCTCTGTCGGGAGACAGGATCAGCCTGGTATCAGATCTGCTTGTGCTGTCTTCCCAATTAACTCCTATGGTCATTGTCACACAATGGAGACGGGATTCCCACAAAGCATTTATCACTGCTGCAAAGAATTCATCGCTGCTACAAAGCCTTCATCATTGTTGCAAAGCCTTCAACCCTGCTACAAAGCCTTCATCATTGTTGCAAAGCCTTCAACCCTGCTACAAAGCCTTCATCATTGTTGCAAAGCCTTCAACCCTGCTACAAAGCATTCAGCACTGCTTCAAAGCCTTCATCACTGCTGCAAAGCCTTCAACCGCTTCTACAAAGCATTCAGCACTTCTACAAAGCCTTCATCACTGCTGAAAAGCCTTCAACCCTGCTACAAAGCATTCAGCCCTGCTTCAAAGCCTTCATCACTGCTGCAAAGCCTTCAACCCTGCTGCAAAGCATTCAGCACTGCTGCAAAGTATTCATCACTGCTGCAAAGCATTCAGCACTGCTTCAAAGCCTTCAATCCTGCTACAAAGCCTTCATCACTGCTGCAAAGCATTCATCACTGCTGCAAAGCCTTCAACCCTGCTACAAAGCATTCAGCACTGCTTCAAAGCCTTCAATCCTGCTACAAAGCCTTCATCACTGCTGCAAAGCATTCATCACTGCTGCAAAGCGTTCATCACTGCTACAAAGCCTTCATCACTGCTGCAAAGCCTTCAACCCTGCTACAAAGCATTCAGCACTGCTGCAAATCATTCCGGACTGCTGCAAAGCCTTCAACCCTGCTACAAAACCTTCATCACTGCTGCAAAGCCTTCAACCCTGCTACAAATCATTCAGCACTGCTGCAAAGCATTCAGCACTGCTGCAAAGCATTCAGCACTGCTGCAAAGCCTTCAACCCTGCTACATAGCCTTCATCACTGCTACAAAGTCTTCATCACTTCTACAAAGCCTTCATCACTGCTGCAAAGCATTCAGCACTGCTACAAAGCATTCAGCACTGCTGCAAAGCATTCATCACTGCTGCAAAGCGTTCATCACTGCTACAAAACCTTCATCACTGCTGCAAAGCCTTCAACCCTGTTACAAAACCTTCATCACTGCTGAAAAGCCTTCAACCCTGCTACAAAGCATTCAGCACTGCTGCAAAGCATTCAGCACTGCTGCAAAGCCTTCAACCCTGCTACATAGCCTTCATCACTGCTACAAAGTCTTCATCACTTCTACAAAGCCTTCATCACTGCTGCAAAGCATTCAGCACTGCTGCAAAGCATTCAGCACTGCTGCAAAGCATTCAGCACTGCTACAAAGCATTCAGCACTGCTGCAAAGCATTCAGCACTGCTGCAAAGCATGCACAAATTATATCCACTCTGGGACAGGAGTATCCATTTCATACAATCATTGTCCTCTCTAGCACAGTTCCTGTGATGGATGCAATACCAGGCCAGCGCAGTACAGTACAGCTTGGCTCAATGATGTGGAAGAGAAGGGTAACACTGGCAGTGTTGACAAGCTAAACGGTTAGACGAAGGTAGGCAAAACCAGTGGACAGAAGAGGCCATGAGTACAGTACAGCTTGGCTCAATGATGTGGAAGGGAAACGTAGCACTGGCAGAGATGAGAAGCTTAGTTAATGGCCGGTTGTACCTGTCCGCTGTATCTTGTCCCCTTTGTCCATGGATCCCTCCCCATGGCTCAGCTTTATGTACGGTCTCCCACAGCTGTGGTAAAGGAAAGTTAGAGGGCAGAGGTCAGACAGAAGTGAATATCTTTTCATCAAGTACATCTATCAATGAAAGGCGCTAGCTCTTAGATATTGTGGGCACCTAAATATGCCTTATTAAAACACTGGCCTGAGAAACATTTTCATGTGTACTGTACAGTATGTCTATGACATACAGTGCATTCGAAAAGTATTCAGGCCCCTTGACTTTTTCCACGTTTTGTTACATTACAGCCTGATTCCAAAATGGATTTAAATTAAAAAAATCCCCATAATGACATCACAATACCCCATAATGACATCACAATACCTCATAATGACATCACAATACCCCATAATGACGAAGCAAAAACTGTTTTTTTTACATTTTTGCAAATGTATTAAAAATTTAAAAAACAGAAATACCTTATTTACATAAGTATTCAGACCCTTTGCTATGAGACTCGAAATTGAGCTCAAGTGCATCCTGTTTCCATAGATCATCCTTGAGATGTTTCTACAACTTGATTGGAGTCCAGCTGTGGTAAATTCAATTGATTGAAGATGATTTGGAAAGGCACACACCTGTCTATATAAGGTCCCACAGTTGACAGTGCGTGTCAGAACAAATGAACCTGCTTCAGAGCGCTCAGGAGCTCTGACTGTGGCAAAGGTTCACCTTCCAACAGGACAACGACCCTAAGCATACTGCCAAGCCAACGCAGGAGTGGCTTCGGGACAAGTCTCTGAATGTCATTGAGTGTCCCAGCCAGAACCTGGACTTGAACCTGATCAAACATCTCTGGAGAGACCTGAAAATAGCTGTGCAGCGACGCTCCCTATCCAACCTGACGGAGCTTCAGAGGATCTGCAGAGAAAAGTGGTGGAAACTTCCCAAATACAGGTGTGCCAAGCTAGTAGAGTCATCAATTGCAAATAACGATGTGACATCACTTGATCAACACTCTTTTACGGCCCAGATTCTATTGTGTTCTAAGGAGTCAGTTAGAAGATGTGAGGAGGACCATTTGAGTCAAAGGAACATGGCTTACCAATCATTTCATCATGCACATCATG
The DNA here is from genome assembly GCA_030435695.1 of Brachymystax lenok tsinlingensis. Lineage (NCBI taxonomy): Eukaryota > Metazoa > Chordata > Actinopteri > Salmoniformes > Salmonidae > Brachymystax > Brachymystax lenok. Next base: position 49,850,424 of record CM059818.1, read on the forward strand.
AATTCAGGTTAATCTTTCCCAGCTCTCTCTCTCTCTCTCTCTCTCTCTCTCTCTCTCGCTCTCTCTCATTCTCTCTCTCGTACTGCCAGTACATTGCTTGGCAGACTGTTCCATCCAACACTCTCTGTAATCTCTAAGCAAACTCAAACCACAAAACAAACTGAAAATGCTGAAATTAAACATCCCTTCAGTGATGGAGCAAATACGAATTATCCCCCCATTCACACACACACATAAACAAATGTTGAAAAAATGAGTTTGTTGTCTGTGGCTCCAGCCGTCAGTTTACTGGTTTCCTACTGGGCTGTCCACACATTAAAAAGAGCATGGTTTCCTACTGGGCTGTCCACCAGTGTTGGTTCTAGACCATTTCAACTGGGGGGTGCCAAGCTGGGGCCAGTTGTACTGTTAGAGGGGCCAGTTACATTAGACGTTATTGTTGTCATATTGTTTTCTTCACTGCATTGCAGGCATTAGCAGGCAAAAGACCATGTCCCTCTAGTAAATGTGTGGGTTTAATTAGTGTTCCACGTTGCCACTGTCTAATAACGGATGTAAAAAAAGAACGATAGCAACAATTTGTTATGCAAAAATCATTTCATACTCCACATTTAGGGGGGCCACAAGGGGGTCCAAAATTGTTGTCACAGGGGCACTGCCCCCCCTCTGCCCCCCCTGCCCCCCCTCAGAACCGCTAGTGCTGTCCACACATTAAAAAAAGCATTCACAGAAGCTGGAGGAACATTTTTAATTAATGAACTTTATGAATTAACCAATTAACATGAACGCATAGAGAAATCTGAACACAAACAACAAAACAATAAGCATGAACTGACTTTAACTGGACTAATAAGGAATGGCTGAAACATGGAAATTCATGCATACACACACGCACAAACACAATTTTCCTAATACAGGGATCTCTTTTGTTTGAAGATTTATGATGAGACTTTGGATTGAGTTGACAGCAACCTCCAGTTAATCGGATAATGGTGTTCTAAACTGGTGTGGGACTATTCACAGCGCAGAAAACTGAACTTAAAGCCTTCATAGCCGACCTCCTGACCCCCCAACCGTCTTCGTAGCCGACCTCCTGACCCCCCAACTGCCTTCATAGCCGACCTCCTGACCCCCAACCGCCTTCGTAGCTGACCTCCTGACCCCCAACCGCCTTCGTAGCTGACCTCCTGACCCCCAACTGCCTTCATAGCCGACCTCCTGACCCCCAACTGCCTTCGTGAGCCGACCTCCTGATTTCCCAACCGTCTTCGTGAGCCGACCTCCTGACCCCCCAATTGCCTTCATAGCCGACCTCCTGACCCCCAACCGCCTTCATAGCCGACCTCCTGACCCCCAACCGCCTTCGTAGCTGACCTCCTGACCCCCAACTGCCTTCATAGCCGACCTCCTGACCCCCAACCGCCTTCATAGCCGACCTCCTGACCCCCAACTGCCTTCATAGCCGACCTCCTGACCCCCAACCGCCTTCATAGCCGACCTCCTGACCCCAACTGCCTTCGTAGCCGACCTCCTGACCCCCAACCGCCTTCATAGCCGACCTCCTGACCCCCAACCGCCAGAGTCGACCTCCTGACCCCCAACCGCCTTCATAGCCGACCTCCTGACCCCCAACTGCCTTCATAGCCGACCTCCTGACCCCCAACCGCCTTCGTAGCCGACCTCCTGACCCCCCTGAAAATAACGGACTAACTGTTTCCCCCTGCCAAACTATCAAACATGTTATATTCCACACCTGCTAGGCATCCACACTCGCATTCATGCACACACACACACTGGACTGACCGTGCAAACTGCAAACACAACAACGCTCTCTTTGTTGTGGGCTCAGTGTCATTAGGCTAAGGGTGGGTACCTACCCCCTGACTGAAAAGTGCACAAGAAACACTTTCTCAAAATGAGAAACACTACAAGCCTTTGTGCTCTGTGTAACACCATGCTTTAAGGGGAAATCTGCACTTTAAACAAAAACAAAGTGTACTCCCCGCCACTATTTCAGTAAAAAGCTGAGGGATTGGGCTAGAGAAATGTAACCAATCTCAAATGCATAGACGGAGCTGTGGATGCAAGGACTGAGGATCCATTAAATTCAATTATATAGTTTTCAACCATGTTTTGAGGCTAAACAGTCCAAAAATAGATGTAGCAACAGCAGATTGACCCTTTAACTGCTGGCATTTCCTCTACCCCTACTCCAGGTTCTACAACATTTGGGAGGAGGTATTCTAATTTAAACCATGTAAAATGCATCAGAAGGCAGCTGAGAGATGGGTTTAAGACATTTATGGTGTCCTCAAAGTTACTTTCACGTTGGATGGATTTTCAGGAAAAAAAGACTATAAAGTTTGTATTGTATATTCCTACTCCAATCAGGTTGTTAGTCCGTGTGGTTCATGTCTGCTTTGTTTTCAGCCTTGGGCCTAGATTCAATACGGACTGCGGAAGATCCGCGTTACAGCGAGATTGACATTTAAAGGTCATTTTAGATTAAGCCGACATATGCAGCGTTTACCGTGAATGTGGTCTTGCGAATGCAGAAATATTGCCTTAACACATAAATAGCTGTAAAGGGGGGGTTGGATTGAATCTGGCCCTTAGTCTGTGTATAACTCAATGTGGTTCTAGTCAGTCAGTCAGTAGTTTGTTTGGGTCTGTTTGGGTCTGTTTGGTTCTAGCCAGTCAGTCAGTAGTTTGTTTGGGTCTGTTTGTTTCTAGTCAGTCAGTCAGTAGTTTGTTTGGGTCTAGTCAGTCAGTCCGTAGTTTGTTTGGGTCTAGTCAGTCAGTCAGAAGTTTGTTTGAGTCTGTTTGGTTCTAGTCAGTCAGTCAGTAGTTTGTTTGGGTCTGTTTGATTCTAGTCAGTCAGTCAGCAGTTTGTTTGGGTCTGTTTTGGTCTAGTCAGTCGGTCAGTAGTTTGTTTGGGTCTGTTTGGGTCTAGTCAGTCAGTCAGTAGTTTGTTTGGGTCTAGTCAGTCAGTCAGTAGTTTGTTTGGGTCTGTTTGGTTCTAGCCAGTCAGTCAGTAGTTTGTTTGGGTCTGTTTGGTTCTAGTCAGTCAGTCAGTAGTTTGATTGGTTCTGTTTGATTCTAGTAAGTCAGTCAGTCAGTCAGTGGTTTGTTTGGGTCTGTTTGGTTCTAGCCAGTCAGTAATTTGTTTGGTTTAGTCAGTCAGTCAGTCAGTCGGTAGTTTGTTTGGGTCTGTTTGGTTATAGTCAGTCAGTCAGTCAGTAGTTTGTTAGGGTCTGTTTGGTTCTAGTCAGTTGGTAGTTTGTTTGGGTCTGTTTGGTTATAGCCAGTCAGCCAGTAGTTTGTTTGCTTCTAGTCAGTCAGTCAGTCACTAGTTTGTTTGGGTCTGTTTGGTTCTAGTCAGTTGGTAGTTTGTTTGGGTCTGTTTGGTTATAGCCAGTCAGCCAGTAGTTTGTCTGGCTCTGTTTGGTTCTAGTCAGTCAGTAGTTTGTTTGGGTCTGTTTGGTTCTATTCAGTCAGTCAGTAATCTGTTTGGGTCTGTTTGGGTCTAGTCAGTCAGTCAGTATTTTGATTGGGTCTGTTTGGTTCTAGTCAGTCAGTCAGTACTTTGTTTGGGTCTGTTTGGGTCTAGTCAGTCAGTCAATAGTTTGATTGGGTCTGTTTGGGTCTAGTCAGTCAGTCAGTAGTTTGTTTGGGTCTGTTAGGGTCTAGTCAGTCAGTCAGTATTTTGATTGGGTCTGTTTGGTTCTAGTCAGTCAGTCAGTACTTTGTTTGGGTCTGTTTGGGTCTAGTCAGTCAGTCAATAGTTTGATTGGGTCTGTTTGGTTCTAGTCAGTCAGTCATTAGTTTGTTTGGGTCTGTTTTGTTCAAGTCAGTCTGTAGTTTCTTTGGGTCTGTTTGGTTCTAGCCAGTCAGCCAGTAGTTTGTTTGGTTCTAGTCAGTCAGTCAGTAGTTTGTTTGGGTCTGTTTGATTCTAGTCAGTCAATCAGTAGTTTGTTTCGGTCTGTTTGATTCTAGTCAGTCAGTCAGTCAATCAGTCAGTCAGTAGTTTGTTTGGGTCTGTTTGATTCTAGTCAGTCAGTCAGTAGTTTGTTTGGGTCTGTTTGGGTCTAGTCAGTCAGTCAGTAGTTTGTTAGGGTCTGTTTGGGTCTAGTCAGTCAGTCAGTAGTTTGTTAGGGTCTGTTTGGTTCTAGTCAGTCAGTCAGTAGTTTGTTTGAGTCTGTTTGGTTCTAGTCAGTCAGTCAGTAGTTTGTTTGAGTCTGTTTGGTTCTAGTCAGTCAGTAGTTTGTTTGGGTCTGTTTGGTTCTAGTCAGTCAGTCAGTCAGTCAGTGGTTTGTTTGGGTCTGTTTGGTTCTAGCCAGTCAGTAATTTGTTTGGTTTAGTCAGTCAGTCAGTCAGTAGTTTGTTTGGGTCTGTTTGGTTATAGTCAGTCAGTCACTAGTTTGTTTGGGTCTGTTTGGTTCTAGTCAGTTGGTAGTTTGTTTGGGTCTGTTTGGTTATATCCAGTCAGCCAGTAGTTTGTTTGGTTCTAGTCAGTCAGCCAGTAGTTTGTTTCGGTCTGTTTGATTCTAGTCAGTCAGTCAGTAGTTTGATTGGGTCTGTTTGGTTCTAGTCAGTCAGTCAGTAGTTTGTTTGGGTCTGTTTGGTTCTAGCCAGTCAGTCAGTAGTTTGTTTCGGTCTGTTTGGTTGTAGTCAGTCAGTCAGTAGTTTGTCTGTCTCTGTTTGGTTGTAGTCAGTCAGTCAGTAGTTTGTTTGGGTCTGTTTGGTTGTAGTCAGTCAGTCAGTCAGTAGTTTGTTTGGGTCTGTTTGGTTGTAGTCAGTCAGTCAGTCAGTAGTTTGTTTGGGTCTGTTTGGTTGTAGTCAGTCAGTCAGTCAGTAGTTTGTTTGGGTCTGTTTGGTTGTAGTCAGTCAGTCAGTCAGTAGTTTGTTTGGGTCTGTTTGGTTGTAGTCAGTCAGTCAGTCAGTAGTTTGTTTGGGTCTGTTTTGACAGAGGCACTATGACACCATAACAAGCCTACGTCACTTTAATGGTGGTAGACATCGTCTGTACACAAAGCCCTGTCGCCCTGTCACTCACACACACACACACACACACACACACACACACACACACACACACACACACACACACACACACACACACAGAAACACATTTTGTACTCAACATCCTGTCACCATGTCACTTACACACACACAGACACACACACACAGACTTTGTACACAAAGCCTTGTCGCACTGATGCCCTGTCTGATGGAACTGCACCGCACGGCACTGAGGCCTGGCCACTTGTTAAACAGGACTAGACAAACATCTGACCACACACACACACACACACACACACACACAGACACACAGACACACAGACACACAGACACACAGACACACAGACACAAAGACACACAGACACACACACAAACACCTGTCTATTAGTAGTAGGACGAGCCATGGTAACATTAGACAGGAGACTAAATACTCTCCTGTAGAGAACTGACTTTCTGTACTGTGTGTAGTTGGACCTTAAGGAACCGTCTATGGAACAGTATCAGTCTGAAGAGCATCATTAGTCTCCGACAGACAGTTCTTTGAAGCACCATTCTATTGCCAAAGTGTGTTTTTGTTTCAGCAACCCAAGAGGTTTCCCAGGACCTACAAGAGTCAGGGGTGAGATGGAGGAAGAGCAGGACGGGAAACAAGAAAATCTAGTTGTTTCAACTAACTATTATTCAGTAAAAGATTCCACGGCCTTCTTCATCTACTGAACTTTTCGATCAAAGTGTTACCTGAACTTAAAACTTTTAGTTGTCTCACAAAGACACGGCGGTTGGAACCAAAAATCTCAAATTTGGACTCATCAGACCAAAGCACAGATTTCCACCGGTCTAATGTCCATTACTCATGTTTCTTGGCCCAAGCAAGTCTCTTCTTCTTAATGGTGTCCTTTAGTAGTGGTTTCTTTGCAGCAATTCGACCATGAAGGCCTGATTCACGCAGTCCCCTCTGAACAGTTGATGTTGAGATGTGCCTGTTACTTGAACTATGAAGCATTTATTTGGGCTGAAATCTGAGGTGCAGTTAACTCTAATGAACTGATCCCCTGGGTCTTCCATTCCTGTGGCGGTCCTCATGAGAGCCGGTTTCATTATAGCGTTTGATGGTTTTTGCGACTGCACTTGAAGAAAGTATAAAAGTTATTGAAATGTTCCGGATTGACTGACCTTCATGTCTGAAAGTAACGGTGGGACTGTCGTTTCTCTTTGCTTATTCGAGCTGTTCTTTCCATAATATGGACTTCTTTTAACAGTATACCACCCCTACCTTGTCACAACACAACTGAATGGCTCAAACACATTAAGAAGGTAAGAAATTCCACAAATTAACTTTTAACAAGGCACACTTGTTAATTGAAATGCATTTCAGGTGACTGCATTCCAGGTTGAGAGAATGCCAAGAGTGTGCAAAGCTGTCATCAAGGCAAAGGGTGGCTACTTTCAAGAATCTCAAATATAAATGTATTTTGATTTGTTTAACACTTTTTTGGTTACTACATGATTCAATATGTAGAGGCAGGTAGCCTAGCGGTTAGAGCATTGGGCCAGTAACCTGAAACGTTGCTAGATCGAATCCCCGAGCTGACAAGGTAAAAATCTGTCGTTCTGCCCCTGAATAAGGCACTGTTCCTAGGCCGTCATTGTAAATAAGAATTTGAAATAAGAAAATAATAAGAAACTGACTTGCCTAATTAAATAAATGTGTTATTTCATAGTTTTGATGTCTTCACTATTATTCTACAATGTAGAAAATAGTACAAATAAAGAAAAAACATTGAATGAGTAGGTGTGTCCAAACTTTTGACTGGTACTGTAAGGGACAAGTTGAGCGAACACATCATTTTATGTTGACTGACTTTTTTGCCTAAATTTTCTCAAGTTGGAGCTAAGTTTGAGGCCAACTAAACAATTTTAAGTCAGGTAACACTTTAACCGAAAAGTTAAAAATGTCTGTGGAACTAGTTACTTAATAACAGTGATGGAGGATGGATGAGGGGAAAGGCAGGGAAAGAACAGAAGGGTCTCTATTGTCTAATACATTCTGTGCTTCACCCTTACACTCAAATCTGTAGGATCTTGTGATATTACCATCGGAGTTTTTCCTCTTCTATTTTCCATCGTGTCAGCATTCAGTAACGTACTAACTTAGGCAGAAATAACGCCAACTTTGAAGCTTTAAAAGGTATTTGCTCCTTATCAGTGCAACCAATCTGGATGTGGTTCTGGATAGGGAGGCCCTCCTACTTCCATTCAGTTGAATATCTTTCTGCCACTGCACTAAACACACACACGCACACACACACAGGCGCACGCACGCACACACACACACACACACACACACGCACACACACACACAGGCACACGCACGCACACACACACACAGGCGCACGCACGCACATGGGCACGTAGACACATGCACACACTGCACTGCACTGGCTGTTGTTATCTTCTTCACATCTGGAGCCAGAGTAGGTATTAGGTTGATTACTGGAAGAAGGTAGACGGAGTAGCTAGATTACTGGAAGTATGTAGATGGAGTAGCTAGGTTACTGGAAGAAGACAGACGGAGTAGCTAGATTACTGGAAGAAGGTAGACGGAGTAGCTAGATACCTGGATGCAGGTAGACAGAGTAGCTAGATTACTGGATGTATGTAGATGGAGAAGCTAGATTAATGGAAGAAGACAGACTGAGTAGCTAGATTACTGGAAGTAGGTAGACGGAGTAGCTAGATTACTGGAAGAAGGTAGACGGAGAAGGTAGATTACTGGAAGTAGGTAGACGGGGTAGCTAGATTACTGGATGCAGGTAGACAGAGTAGCTAGATTACTGGAAAATGGTAGACTGAGAAACTAGATTACTGGAAAATGGTAGACGGAGTAGCTAGATTACTGTAAGAAGGTAGACGGAGTAGCTAGATTACTGGAAAATGGTAGATGGAGTAGGTAGATTACTGGAAGTAGGTAGACAGAGTAGCTAGATTACTGGATGAATGTAGATGGAGAAGCTAGATTACTGGAAGTAGGTAGACGGAGTAGCTAGATTACTGGAAGAAGGTAGACGGAGAAGGTAGATTACTGGATGTAGGTAGACGAAGAAGGTAGATTACTGGATGCAGGTAGACGGAGTAGCTAGATTACTGGAAGTAGGTAGACAGAGTAGGTAGATTACTCGATGTAGGTAGATCACTGGATGTAGGTTGATATCGGAGTAGGTAGATTAGAGGAAGTAAGTAGACGTAGTAGGTAGATTAATGGAAGTAAGTAGACGGAGTAGGTTGATTACTAGAAGTAGGTAGAATACTGGAAGTAGGTAGATGCCGGCGTAGGGAGATTAATGGATGTAGGTAGACGGTGTAGGTAGATTACTGGAAGTAAGAAGACGGAGTAGATAGATTACTGGATGTAGGTAGACAGAGTCGGTAGATTACTGGAAGTAGGTGGATTACTGGATGTAGGTAGATTACTGGAAGTAGGTAGATTACTGGAAGTAGGTAGATTACTGGATGTAGGTAGATTACTGGAAGTAGGTAGATTACTGGATGTAGGTAGATTACTGGATGTAGGTGGATTACTGGATGTAGGTGTATTACTGGATGTAGGTGGATTACTGGATGTAGGTAGATTTCTGGAACTAGGTAGGTAGATTACTAGAAGTAGATAGATTTCTGGAACTAGGTAGGTAGATTACTAGAAGTAGATAGATTTCTGGAACTAGGTAGGTAGATTACTGGAAGTAGATAGATTTCTGGAACTAGGTAGGTAGATAGATTACTGGAACTAGGTAGGTAGATTACTGGAAGTAGATAGATTACTGGAACTAGGTAGGTAGATTACTGGAAGTAGATAGATTTCTGGAACTAGGTAGGTAGATAGATTACTGGAACTAGGTAGGTAGATTACTGGAAGTAGATAGATTTCTGGAACTAGGTAGGTAGATTACTTGTAAATGAAAATAATGGCTGCAGTGTTTATCATGGCACCGGGGTACTGTTAGTTTGGGCTCCAGAAATGTGTCATCTTGCTGGGGTAAACTGCAGCTGAGAGAGAGAGCTGCCAGCCTGCTGGGGTAAACTGCAGCTGAGAGAGAGAGAGCTGCCAGCCTGCTGGGGTAAACTGCAGCTGAGAGAGAGAGCTGCCAGCCTGCTGGGGTAAACTGCAGCTGAGAGAGAGAGGGGGTGCGGGGAGTGTGTGCACGTCTGTGTGTGTGTGTGCACGTCTGTGTCTCTGTGTGTGTGTGTGTTTGCACGTCTATGTGTTTGTGTGTCTGTGTGTGTGTCTGTGTGTGTGTGTGTCTGTGTGTGTGCGCACGTCTGTGTGTGTGTGTGTGTGGGGGGGGGTTGCTTGTAGAGGTCAATCAGAGTTTATTGTATGCCTCAGAACTTTTAGATAAGCAAAGCGCAGGAACTTATGAGAAATCACAGACCACATAACAATTATTCTTTCCTATCCTATCGAAGGAGGTTCATTTAACGGCCTTGACTTTGGTTCATATTTTCGGGAAGGGTTGTTTGTGACAATGGGTGAGTGGGGGGATTGAGTGAGAGGAAAAGGGACATTTTTTCACTTTTAGATTTTATCCCTTATCTACCCTTTTTTCCATAAAGTACTTTTTTTGTTAAAGAACTGTGTCTAATGAAAAATATATGACATATTTTGGGGGGGTAAACTTGTCCTTTAAGGTTGTCTGAGGTTATGTGGATGTTAGAAGAGGCCCATTAGGATTACTTGGAGGCCTTAGAGTGTGTGTGTGTGTGTGTGTGTGTGTGTGTGTGTGTACAGTATGACTCACTCTCCAGTTTCCTCTAACCACTTAGGAAGTGAAGTGTAGCGCCTGCAGACTGAGACAGGGTGATGCAGACTGAGGCACACTGAGGCAGAATGTGCAGGGTGAGGCAGACTGAGATACACTGAGGCAGAGTGTGCAGACTGAGTGAGAGTGAAGCAGACTGAGGCAGGGTGAGGCAGAATGTGCAGACTGAGGCAGGGTGAGGCAGACTGAGGCAGAATGTGCAGACTGGGTGAGGCAGGGTGAGGCAGAATGTGCACACTGAGACAGGGTGAGGCAGACTGTGCAGGGTGAGGCAGAATGTGCAGACTGAGGCAGGGTGAGGCAGACTGAGAAAGAATGTGCAGACTGAGGCAGGATGAGGCAGAATGTACAGACTGTGGCAGGGTGAGGCAGACTGAGGCAGAATGTTCAGACTGAGTGAGACTGAGGCAGGGTGAGGCAGGGTGAGGCAGAGTGTGCAGACTGAGGCAGGGTGAGGCAGGGTGAGGCAGAATGTACAGACTGAGGCAGGGTGAGGCAGGGTGAGGCAGAATGTGCAGACTGAGGCAGGATGAGGCAGAATGTGCAGACTGTGGCAGGGTGAGACAGAATGTACAGACTGAGGCAGGGTGAGGCAGAATGTACAGACTGAGGAAGGGTGAGGCAGGGTGAGGCAGAATGTGCAGACTGAGGCAGGGTGAGGCAGAATGTGCAGACTGTGGCAGGGTGAGACAGAATGTAAAGACTGAGGCAGGGTGAGGCAGAATGTGCAGACTGAGGCAGGATGTGGCAGAATGTGCAGACTGTGGCAGGGTGAGACAGAATGTACAGACTGAGGCAGGGTGAGACAGAATGTACAGACTGAGGCAGGGTGAGGCAGAATGTACAGACTGAGGAAGGGTGAGGCAGGGTGAGGCAGAACGTGCAGACTGAGGCAGGGTGAGGCAGAATGTGCAGACTGTGGCAGGGTGAGACAGAATGTAAAGACTGTGGCAGGGTGAGACAGAATGTGCAGACTGAGGCAGGGTGAGACAGAATGTGCAGGCTGAGGCAGACTGAGGCAGAATGTGCAGGCTGAGGCAGGGTGACGCAGAATGTGCAGGCTGAGGCAGAATGTGCAGGCTGAGGCAGGGTGGGGCAGAATGTGCAGGCTGAGGCAGGGTGACGCAGAATGTGCAGGCTGAGGCAGAATGTGCAGGCTGAGGCAGGGTGGGGCAGAATGTGCAGGCTGAGGCAGACTGAGACAGAATGTGCAGGCTGAGGCAGGGTGAGGCAGAATGTGCAGGCTGAGGCAGACTGAGACAGAATGTGCAGGCTGAGGCAGGGTGAGGCAGAATGTGCAGGCTGAGGCAGGGTGAGGCAGAATGTACAGGCTGAGGCAGACTGAGGCAAAATGTACAGGCTGAGGCAGACTGAGACAGAATGTACAGACTGAGGCAGACTGAGACAGAATGTACAGACTGAGGCAGACTGAGGCAGAATGTACAGACTGAGGCAGGGTGGGGCAGAATGTGCAGGCTGAGGCAGGGTGAGGCAGAATGTGCAGGCTGAGGCAGGGTGAGGCAGAATGTGCAGGCTGAGGCAGAATGTGCAGGCTGATGCAGGGTGAGGCAGAATGTGCAGGCTGAGGCAGGGTGCTGTAAAGTGAAAACACTCAGAGAGCTACAGTCAGGTGGAGCGTCAGTGCTCACCTATAGGATTTATGGTCAGACACATGTACTGTACATACACTCTGTTGAACATCAAAGGTAAGCACAGTTAAATCAGCATCTGCGGTACAGTACGGTTGAGAAGAAGCAGTCTGTTGGGAAGAAGCAGTCTGTTGAGAAGAAGCAGTCTGTTGGGAAGAAGCAGTCTGTTGAGAAGAAGCAGTCTGTTGAGAAGAAGCAGTCTGTTGGGAAGAAGCAGTCTGTTGGGAAGAAGCAGTCTGTTGAGAAGAAGCAGTCTGTTGAGAAGAAGCAGAGTCTGTTGAGAAGAAGCAGAGTCTGTTGAGAAGAAGCAGAGTCTGTTGAGAAGAAGCAGTCTGTTGAGAAGAAGCAGTCTGTTGAGAAGAAGCAGAGTCTGTTGAGAAGAAGCAGAGTCTGTTGGGAAGAAGCAGAGTCTGTTGGGAAGAAGCAGAGTCTGTTGGGAAGAAGCAGAGTCTGTTGGGAAGAAGCAGAGTCTGTTGGGAAGAAGCAGAGTCTGTTGGGAAGAAGCAGAGTCTGTTGGGAAGAAGCAGAGTCTGTTGGGAAGAAGCAGAGTCTGTTGAGAAGAAGCAGAGTCTGTTGGGAAGAAGCAGAGTCTGTTGGGAAGAAGCAGAGTCTGTTGGGAAGAAGCAGAGTCTGTTGGGAAGAAGCAGTCTGTTGGGAAGAAGCAGAGTCTGTTGGGAAGAAGCAGAGTCTGTTGGGAAGAAGCAGAGTCTGTTGAGAAGAAGCAGTCTGTTGAGAAGAAGCAGTCTGTTGAGAAGAAGCAGTCTGTTGAGAAGAAGCAGTCTGTTGAGAAGAAGCAGTCTGTTGAGAAGAACCAGAGTCTGTTGGGAAGAAGCAGTCTGTTGGGAGGAACCAGAGTCTGTTGGGAAGAAGCAGTCTGTTGGGAAGAAGCAGTCTGTTGGGAAGAAGCAGTCTGTTGGGAGGAAGCAGTCTGTTGGGAAGAAGTCCTGGTAACAAACAAACACTACATCAAGACTTTGGCATTTGTTTTTCATCCAGTTTCCATTTATTTTCATCTGGCGTGTGTGTGTGTGTGTGTGAGTGTGCGTATTTGAGTGTTTGTGTGTGTGTGCGTGCGTCTGTTTGTGCGTGGGTGTGTGTAGTCCCTCCTCTGTTGTCCGTTTGCATGTTACTCCAGACCCACACAGAGGACCTAATGTTGCCAGGGAAGTTTGTTTTTACAGCTTATGCTCAGTCAAAGAGGCCTTTCGTGTCAACCTGTCGTGTGTGTGTGTGTGTCTTCATTAGAGAGGCCTTTCATGTCCATGTCATGAGCGTGTTGAGGGGTAAAGGAGAAGGAGGAAAGGAACATGAAGGAAGAGAACTGTCCTCTGTTCTGTCTGGGTTCAGCTTTTAAAGACAATGAGAATAAGCTCTGTCATGAATGTTTCAGCGTGGGTTACGGTCTTCAACATGGTTGTATGCATGGCAGGCATGCATACTTGCCCACACACACCGTGGGGGGTTGGGGGGAGTTATGAGAGAGGGGAACCAAAGTGAAGTAGAGGGGAAAGAGTTTAGATATATAATCCTTCAGATAAATGATCAACGTATCAACAGGGAGTCCTCCTGTCAGTAAATATATAAAATGTCATCCCTCATCCCTTTAATCCCTCACTAGCCCCTTAGTCTCTCTCTCTCTCTCTCTCTCTCTCTCTCTCTCTCTCTCTCTCTCTCTCTCTCTCTTTCTCTCTCATACACACTATCATCTGTTATGCTAAAGCTCGGTAAAATGAGCTCGGTTAGATCAGCTGGTTTGATCAGCTTGGATAAATGAGCTGGTTAGATCAGCTGGTTAAATCATCTCAGTTAAATCAGCTCGGTTAGATCAGCTGGTTAGATCAACTGGTTAGATCATCTCAGTTAGATCAGCTGGTGAGATCATCTCAGTTAGATCAGCTGGTTAGATCATCTCAGTTAGATCAGCTGGTTAGATCAGCTCGGATAGATCAGCTGGTTAGATCAGCTGGTTAGATCATCTCAGTTAGATCAGCTGGTTAGATCAGCTGGTTAGATCATCTCGGTTAGATCAGCTCGGATAGATCAGGTGGTTAGAACATCTGGTTAGATCAGCTGGTTAGATCATCTCAGTTCTCTCTGTCTCTGTCTCTCTGTCTCTCTGTCTCTCTGTCTCTCTCTCTCTCTCTCTCTCTCTCTCTCTCCATACAAACTATCATCTGTTATGCTAGAGCTTGGTTAGATGAGCTCGGTTAGATCAGCTGGTTTGATCAGCTTGGATAAATGAGCTGGTTAGATCAGCTGGTTAGATCAGCTCGGTTAGATCATCTCAGTTAGATCAGCTGGTTAGATCATCTCAGTTAGATCAGCTCGGTTAGATCAGCTCGGTTAGATCAGCTCGGATAGATCAGCTGGTTAGATCAGCTCGGTTAGATCAGCTCGGATAGATCAGCTGGTTAGATCAGCTCGTTTAGATCAGCTGGTTAGATCATCCAAGTTAGATCAGCTGGTTAGATCAGCTGGTTAGATCATCTCAGTTAGATCAGCTGGTTAGATCATCTGGTTAGATCAAATCAAATCAAATTTTATTTGTCACATACACATGGTTAGCAGATGTTAATGCGAGTGTAGCGAAATGCTTGTGCTTCTAGTTCCGACCATGCAGTAGTATCTAACAAGTAATCTAACAAATTCACAACAACTACCTTATACACACAAGAGTAAAGGAATGAATACGAGTATGTACATATAAATATATGGATGAGCGATGGCTGACCGGCATAGGCAAGATGCAGTAGATGGTATGGAGTACAGTATATACACATATATATGAGATGAGTAATGTAGGATATGTAAACATTATATAAATGGCATTGTTTAAAGTGGCTAGTGATACATTATTTCATCCAATTATAATTATTAAAGTGGCTAGAGATTTGGGTCGATGGCCGAACGGCATAGGCAAGATACAGTAGATGGTTTAGAGTACAGTGTATACATTTGATATGAGTATGTCGGATACGTAAACATTATATACAAAATTGTTTAAAGTGGCTAGTGATACATTTGTTACATCCAATTCCTATGTTTAAAGTGGCTAGAGATTTAAGTCAGTATGTTGGCAGCAGCCACTCAATGTTAGTGATGGCTGTTTAACAGTCTGATGGCCTTGAGATACAAGCTGTTTTTCAGTCTCTCGGTCCCAGCTTTGATGCACCTGTACTGACCTCGCCTTCTGGATGATAGCGGGGTGAACAGGCAGTGGCTCGGGTGGTTGTTGTCCTTGATGATCTTTTTGGCCTTTCTGTGACATCGGGTGGTGTAGGTGTCCTGGAGGGCAGGTAGTTTACCCCCGGTGATGCGCTGTGCAGTCCTCACTACCCTCTGGAGAGCCTTACGGTTGTGGGCGGAGCAGTTGCCGTACCAGGCGGTGATACAGCCCGACAGGATGCTCTCGATTGTGCATCTGTAAAAGTTTTGGTGACAAGACGAATTTCTTCAGCCTCCTGAGGTTGAAGAGGCGCTGTTGCGCCTTCTTCACCACGCTGTCTGTGTGGGTGGACCAATTCAGTTTGTCCGTGATGTGTACGCCGAGGAACTTAAAACTTTCCACCTTCTCCACTACTGTCCCCTCGATGTGGATAGGGGGGTGCTCCCTCTCCTGTTTCCTGAAGTCCACGATCATCTCCTTTGTTTTGCTGACATTGAGTGAGAGGTTATTTTCCTGACACCACACTCCGAGGGCCCTCACCTCCTCTCTGTAGGCCGTCTAAATCGTTGTTGGTAATCAAGCCTACCACTGTAGTGTCGTCAGCAAACTTGATGATTGAGTTGGATGCGTGCTTGGCCACGCAGTCATGGGTAAACAGGGAGTACAGGAGAGGGCTGAGAACGCACCCTTGTGGGGCCCCAGTGTTGAGGATCAGCGGGGTGGAGATGTTGTTTCCTACCCTCACCACCTGGGACCGGCCCGTCAGGAAGTCCAGAACCCAGTTGCACAGGGCTGGGTTGAGACCCAGGGTCTCGAGCTTAATGACGAGCTTGGAGGGAACTACAGTGTTAAATGCTGAGCTGTAGTCGATGAACAGCATTCTTACATAAGTATTCCTCTTGTCCAGATGGGTTAGGGCAGTATGCAGTGTGATTGCGATTGCATCGTCTGTGGACCTATTGGGACGGTAAGCAAATTGGAGTGGGTCCAGGGTGTCTGGCAGGATGGAGGTGATATGATCCTTGACTAATCTCTCAAAGCACTTCATGATGACGGAAGTGAGTGCTACGGGGCGATAGTCATTTAGCTCAGTCACCTTAGCTTTCTTGGGAACAGGAACAATGGTGGCCCTCTTGAAGCATGTGTGAACAGCAGACTGGGATAGGGACTGATTGAATATGTCCGTAAACACACCAGCCAGCTGGTCTGCGCATGCTCTGAGGACACGGCCAGGGATGCCATCTGGGCCGGCAGCCTTGCGAGGGTTAACACATTTAAATGTTTTTCTCACATTGGCTGCAGTGAAGGTGAGCCCGCAGGTTTTGGTAGCGGGCCGTGTCGGTGGCACTGTATTGTCCTCAAAGCGAGCAAAGAAGTTGTTTAGTTTGTCTGGGAGCAGGACGTCATGGTCCGCGACGGGGTTGGTTTTCTTTTTGTAGTCCGTGATTGACTGTAGACCCTGCCACATTCCTCTTGTGTCTGAGCCGTTGAATTGTGACTCTACTTTGTCTCTATATTGACGCTTAGCTTGTTTGATTGCCTTGCGGAGGGAATAGCTGCACTGTTTGTATTCAGTCATGTTTCCGGTAGCCTTACCCTGGTTAAAAGCAGTGGTTCGCGCTTTCAGTTTTGCGCGAATGCTGCCGTCAATCCACGGTTTCTGGTTGGGGAAGGTTTTAATATTTGCTATGGGTACAACATCACCAATGCACTTGCTAATAAACTCGCTCACCGAATCAGCGTATACATCAATGTTGTTGTCAGATGCTATCCGGAACATATCCCAGTCCACGTGCTCGAAGCAATCTTGCAGCATGGAATCAGATTGGTCGGACCAGCGTTGAACAGACCTGAGAATGGGCGTTTCCTGTTTTAGTTTCTGTTTGTAGGCTGGGTGCAACAAAATGGAGTCATGGTCAGATTTCCCGAAAGGAGGGCGGAGAATAGCCTTGTATGCATCACGGAAGTTGGAATAACAATGATCCAGTATTTTACCAGCCCGGGTGGCACATTCGATATGCTGGTAAAATTTCGGGAGCCTTGTTCTTAAATTATTATTATTAAAATCCCCAGCCACAATAAATGCAGCCTCAGGATATGTGGTTTCCAGTTTACATAGAGTCCGATGAATTTCTTTCAGTGCCGTCGATGTATCAGCTTGAGGGGGGATGTACACCGCTGTGATTATAATCGAGGAGAATTCTCTTGGTAGATAATGCGGTCTGCATTTGATTGTAATGAATTCTATGTCAGGTGAACAAAAGGACTTGAGTTCCTGTATGTTGTCATGATCACACCACGTCTCGTTAATCATAAGACACACACCCCCACCCTTCTTCTTACCAGATAGAAGTTTGTTTCTGTCGGCGCGATGCGTGGAGAAACCAGGTGGCTGTACCGACTCTGATAACGTGTCCTGAGTGAGCCATGTTTCCGTGAAGCAAAGAACGTTGCAGTCTCGGATGTCTCTCTGAAAGGCAACCCTTGATCTGATTTCGTCTACTTTGTTGTCAAGAGACTGTACATTGGCGATTAAAATACTCGGAGAGGTGCCACGATGCGCCCGTCGACGTAGCTTGACCAAAAGACCGGCCCGTTTCCCTCTTCTCCGGCGCCGCCGTTTTGCGTCGCCGGGTGCTATCCATTCTATTGTCCTGGCTGGGGTAACAAACCGAGAATCCTCTTTGGGAAAGTCATATTCCTGGTCGTAATGTTGGTAAGTTGACGTTGCTCTTATATCCAATAGTTCCTCCCGGTTGTATGTAATAAAACTTAATATTTCCCGGGGTAATAATGTAAGAAGTAATACATAAAAAAACAAAATACTGCATGGTTTCCTGAGAACGTGAAGAGAGGCTGCCATCTCTGTCGGCGCCGGAAGTATTGGTTAGATCATCCAAGTTAGATCAGCTGGTTAGATCATCTCAGTTAGATCAGCTGGTTAGATCATCCAAGTTAGATCATCCAAGTTAGATCAGCTGGTTAGATCAGCTGGTTAGATCATCTCAGTTAGATCAGCTGGTTAGATCAGCTAAGTTAGATCAGCTGGTTAGATCAGCTCGGTTAGATCAGCTCGGTTAGATCAGCTGTTTAGATCATCTCAGTTAGATCAGCTGGTTAGATCATCTTAGTTATATCAGCTGGGTAGATCAGCTGGTTAGATCAGCTGGTTAGATCAGCTGGTTAGATCAGCTCAGTTAGATCAGCTGGGTAGATCAGCTGGTTAGATCAGCTGGGTAGATCAGCTGTTTAGATCAGCTAGGATAGATCAGCTCATGCTAAAAACACAAGCAATATATAATGTCACAGTAACCCCTTCATAGGAAATGTTGACCCTGTGGAGACATTCCCTAAACACAAACCGACCACAACGTCTTCTAATTACAAAACACAGACTATTAAAGGACATGGATCCATGTGAACTATACCACAATAATAATACCAAAACGTCATAACAGAGAAAGTGAGAGGCCTGTGTATTCTCAGCATCATGCATCAATCTAGGGAAGATTTACTGTTGGAAATTACTAATAATATACTACGTATTGGTTCAGAGGGAAAATACTGACTATGAGACAGTGTGTGACTGTGGCCTTGTTTGGACGTTTTCAGCTGTTTTCATTTCAGTTTATCAGTCTCATCTCAATGCTATTTAGCCTTCCCTCTCCATGTAGGTTTCCCAAGACCCCCAGCAACACAAACATACACACACACACACACACACACACACACACAGGGAGACATGCCTATTTAATGTAGCCACAATCAAAGCTCCCAGCTAATACACACAAATCCCATAGGCCTACGTCCGTATATTATTTACACACCTCGGATTCCTGTCTCTGCAGAAATCATGTATAATGGAGTGTCTTCAATGTCTTAGTTATTCAGGTTAATTCCTTTAGCTGGTGGGCAGCTAGCGGTTAGAGCGCTGGGCAAGTAACCGAAAGGTTGCTAGTTTGAAAGTTGCAAGTTTGAGCCTACAAGGTGAAAAATCCTTTGATGTGCCCTTGAGCAAGGCTCTTAACCCATATATTTATATTTGTCCTGTGTTTTTTGCATAACCCAACTCCCCCTGAGTTATGGCGTTGCTGATATACCACGACTGTGATATGTGGTTGTATCACCTAGCTATCTTAATAAGATGAATGCACTCTGGATAAGACCTGTGACTCTGGATAAGACCTGTGACTCTGGATAAGACCTGTGACTCTGGATAAGAGCTGTGACTCGGGGTTAAGAGCTGTGACTCTGGGTAAGAGCTGTGACTCTGGATAAGAGCTGTGACTCTGGGTAAGAGCTGTGACTCTGGGTAAGAGCTGTGACTCTGGATAAGAGCTGTGACTCTGGGTAAGAGCTGTGACTCTGGATAAGAGCTGTGACTCTGGATAAGAGCTGTGACTCTGGGTAAGAGCGTCTGCTAAATGACAAAAATCTAAAAAAGGGCACAGCGTCTCTCTGGCCCACATGGGGCACATGGTCCATTTCCATAAATGACTGTCTGCTGGGGCGTACTGCTTCATTATGCCACAATATGACTCTGGGTTTAGCATGTTATAGTAAAGTGAGCCCATTGAACTCCAATATCCTACTGATGACAGGCATGTTGTGATTATCACTACGGTGATCACGGTATGATTACAATTTCATGCCAGACTTCTTTTAACCCATTCTAGAACCCATAGAATTCTAATGGGGTCTAAAGGGTTAACCCACGCTGTATTTGTACTGTTGGATAGTTTGAGAGGGTTAGGGAAAGGACCAGAGTTGGGGTCAGTACTGTAGCCTACCTGCAGGTGAGCGGTTCGTGGAAGGGTTTGACGCTGATGCTGGCCCTGCGTACTGGTCCAGGCTCGATGGTGGGCAAGCCCGTAGCTGAGGTGGTGGTGGTCCATGTAGAAGAGATCCTCCTCAACAGCCCCGGGTGCAGGCTACGCCGCAGACGCTACAACGCACAACATTATACAATGATCTGTTAGAGAAGTAGCTATGCCATGTTCATGTGCTACGCCGCAGACATTACAGTGGAACAAATAACGCAATAACTGATTTGAAAGAATGTTCATACTACATTACTTATTGGTATAAGTGTGGATATTGGGACAAAGCTAAGTGTCTTTTTACACATACATGCAATAAGATGTGTAGAGATTAAAGAGATGAAGAATCAAAGAGTCGGCAGACTCAGGGGAGGGCTGTATGAGTTCCTCATCATTCTAGTGGGGTATTTGGGTGGGCTGTTGTTGACACTATTTCATTAGATTATCTCTCTCTTCCTTCCCCCTCCTCTCTCTCCCACCCTGTCTTCTTTCCCTGGGATTCCCAGTAGCGATGCTGCCATCTGTTCGCTGGCAGAGAGTTGGCACTATGTGTGGCAGAGCTCTCTCATGCAGCCTCTTGACATGCACCATGACCCAGTACTGCTGTCTGTCTGCCTGTCTTTCTGTCTCTCTGTCTCTGTCTGTCTGTCTGTCTGTCTGCCTCTCTGTCTGTCTGTCTGTCTCTCTGCCCGGCCAGCTCAAATGTAAAACTCCTGCTGTGATATCTGAGTAAATACAGCTTAGATGTCTTGTGGTGTTTGGTAATGTTTTGTGGTGTTTGGTGATGTTTTGTGGTGTTTGGTGATGTTTCATGGTGTTTTATGATGTTTCATGGTGTTTTATGATGTTTCATGGTGTTTGGTAATGTTTCATGGTGTTTGGTGATGTTTTGTGGTGTTTGGTGATGTTTCATGGTGTTTTATGATGTTTCGTGGTGTTTGGTGATGTTTCATGGTGTTTTATGATGTTTCATGGTGTTTGGTAATGTTTCATGGTGTTTGGTAATGTTTCATGGTGTTTGGTGATGTTTTGTGGTGTTTGGTGATGTTTTGTGGTGTTTCGTGATGTTTCGTGGTGTTTGGTGATGTTTCATGGTGTTTGGTGATGTTTCATGGTGTTTGGTGATGTTTCATGGTGTTGGTGATGTTTCATGGTGTTTCGTTATGTATCGAGATATTTTGGAATGTTTCAAGATGTTTCGTGATGTTTTGTGATGGGTATAAATAGTGTGGTTTGTTTAGATGTTACAGTTCATGTGTTCATGGTTCGTGTGGAGAAATATGTTTAGTTAAAGTTTCAAACAGTTTGTTAACGATTACGTGTTTGTTATTCATGTTATTAATGTTATTCGTAGTTGGTATGTGCTTCTCCTCCTCTCCTCGGCCTGAAATCACGCCAGACAGTTCTCAGTGGCTCAGCATATTAAAAATGAGAACATGCAGCACTTTGAAAACAGTAAGTGTGTGTGTGTGTGTGTGTACATGAATATGTGCACACGCCTATATGTGTGTTTTCAGAAGAATGCAAGTTTGGGGATTTAAGCACTGGAAAGCCATCAGTATGCACCACAGTGGATGTCAAAACTTCTCTTAGAGAAAAAAGCAAGCACAGCACAGCAGTACAGGACTTTCCACCGCACGCACGCACGAACACACACACACACACACACACACACACTACCCCCTCCGCCGCTAACCGCATTCCCCCTCCTCCAGTTCTCTCCCACAGGCACTTAGAGTTCTGCCAGCCCTCTCTCCCTGGCCCTCCCTGGCCCTCCCTGGCCCTCCCTGGCTCTCCCTGGCTCTCCCTGGCCCTCCCTGGCTCTCCCTGGAAACCTAATGAGGACAGCCTAATGTGTGTGTGTGTGTGTGTGTGTGTGCGCGTGAGCCTGCGTGTGTGTGTATGTAAAGTAGCCTCCTTAGCTTCTCCATGATTGGGCGTTGCACAGTTTGTCTTAGCTATACTTTTAACAAGGTTTTATTGTGTCAGTGCTTCATACAGACGAGCTAAAACGATCATTCTGTCAGCTCTCTCTCTCTCTTTCTCTCTCTCTCTCTCTCTCTCTCTCTCTCTCTCTCTCTCTCTCTCTCTCTCTGTCTCTCTCTGTCTGTCTCTGTCTCTGTCTCTGTCTCTGTCTCTGTCTCTGTCTCTGTCTCTGTCTCTTTCTCTCTCTCTCTCAAATCAATGTAACGGCTTTATTGGCACGGGAAACACATGTTTCCATTGCCAAAGCAAGTGAAATAGATAATAAACAAAAGTGAAATAAACAAAAAAAAATGAACAGTAAATATTACATTCACAAAAGTTCAAAAGTATAAAGACATTTCAAATGTCATATTATGGCTATATACAGTGTTGTAACGATGTGCAAATAGTTTAGTACAAAGGGGAAAATAAATATAATATATTGCTGCAAGATGGCACACTGTGGTATTTCACCCAATAGATATGGGAGATTCTCAAAATTTGATTTGTTTTTGAATTCTTTGTGGGTCTGTGTATCCTGAGGGAAATATGTGTCTCTAATATGGTCATACATTTGGCAGGAGGTTAGGAAGTGCAGCTCAGTTTCCACCTCATTTTGTGGGCAGTGTGCACATAGCCTGTCTTCTCTTGAGTGCACATAGCCTGTCTTCTCAATAGCAAGGCTATGCTCACTGAGTCTGTTCATAGTCAAAGCTTTCCTTAAGTTTAGGTCAGTCACGGTGGTCAGGTATTCTGCCACTGTGTACTCTGTTTAGGGCCAAATAGTGTTCTAGTTTGCTTCAGTTTTTTTGTTAATCCTTTCCAATGTGTTAAATCTCATTATTTTGTTGGGTCTAATTGTGTTGCTGTCCTGGGGCTCTGTGGGGTGTGTTTGTGTTTGTGAACAGAGCCCCAGGACCAGCTTGCTTAGGGGAGTCTTCTCCAGGTTCATTTCTCTGTAGGTGATGGCTTTGTTATGGAAGGTTTGGGAATTGCATCCTTTTAGGTGGTTGTAGAATTTAATGTCTCTTTTCTGGATTGTGATAGTTAGCTGGTATCAGCCTAATTCTGCTCTGCATGCATTATTTGGTGTTTAGCAGACCCTCAAGACATATTGAGTCAAAAGCTTTTTTGAATTCAACAAATCTCTCTCTCTCTCTCTCTCTCTCTCTCTCTCTCTCTCTCTCTCTCTCTCTCTCTCTCTCTCTCTGCTTCTGAAAATCTGTCATGTTGACACAGCTGTTGAAATGAAAGAGAAAACGAGAGGGAGAACCCCCTCTAAGCACTAGACACGTGATATATTTTTCTCCACTCAAACTCTATGAAAATAACAGTATTTTCTTTGACGGTAAAAACGTAAAAGCAAGGGGTGTAACATTGCTCGATAGCCGTAAAACAGACAACAAAACATGAACATATGCGTGTAACATTGTGTAATACGTATGCCATGAGTCCTGATAGGGAGGGTTATAACAATGATGAATCACTGATTCAACAACATATTTCACACTATGGCATCGCGGTGCTACATGTGGTAACCATGTAAAAAGTTGAATTTTTCTACACTGTTTAATTTCAACCAAAAAAGGATATTCCACTGCTATTCTGTCTTATACCAGTCCATACCTATCCACTAAATATGGGCACTGTAGTCATTATACAGCGCCTTCGGAAAGTAGTCACACTCCTTGACTTTTTACACATTTCAAAGTGGAATTATGTTTTTCTAAATTTGTACAGATTGATTAAAAATGGAAAGCTGAAATGTCTTAAGTCAACTGGGTGAAAAATCTGCCGATGTGCCCTTGAGCAAGGCACTTGTTTAAATTTTATTTATTTAACCTTTATTTAACCCTAATTGTAAGTCGCTCTGGATTTGAGCGTCTGTTAAATGACGTATCATATGGTAAGCCTAAACAAGTTCAGGAGTAAACATTTGCTTATTAATTAAGTTGCATGGATGCACTTTGTGTGCAATAATGACTATCTAATCTCTGCACTGCACACATACAATCACCTGTACAGTCCCTCAGTCAAGCAGTGAATTTCAAATACAGATTCAACCACAAAGACCAGGGAGGTTTTCCAATCCCTCGCAAAGAAGGGCACCTATTGGTAGATGGGTTAAACAAGCAGATATTGAATATCCCTTTGAGCATTGTGAAGTTATTAATTACACTTTGGATGGTGTATCACTACAAAGTGTCCTTCCTAAGTCAGTTGCCGGAGAGGAAAGAAAACACTAATGGATTTCACCATGAGGCCATGAGACTTTAAACAGTTACATAGTTTAATGGCTGTGATAAGATAAACCTGAGGATGGATTAACAACATTGTAGTTACTTCACAATACTAACCTATTTATTTTAGAATCCAGGTGTGCAAAGCTCTCAGAGACTTACCCAGCTGTAATCACTGACAAAGGTGACTGTAACATGTCTTAACTCAGGGGGTTGAATACTTATCGTACCAAGATATATTCGTTTTTTACAAATGTTAGAGTTTCTCTTTCACTTTGACATTACAGAGTATTTTGTATGGATTGTTGACCAAAAATGTAAACTAAATAAAGTTTAATTCCACTTTGTAACAAAACAAAATGTGGAATAAGTCAAGGGGTGTGAATACTTTCTGAAGGCCCTGTATAGCAGTCAGGCCCCTCCTCTCCTTAGGTACAGTAAATTGGTCCCTCCCTTCTCAGGCCCTCCTCTCCCCCTCTCCCTTTCCCACCATGCATCTGTCCTCACGTTAGGTAAGGTATTGGTCCTCTCCCCTGTCTTCTCAGGCCCCTCCTCTCCCCGTCTCCCTTTCCCACCATGCATCTGTCCTCACCTTAGGTAAGGTATTGGTCCTCTCCCCTGTCTTCTCAGGCCCCTCCTCTCCCCGTCTCCCTTTCCCACCATGCATCTGTCCTCACCTTAGGTAAGGTATTGGTCCTCTCCTCTGTCTTCTCAGGCCCCTCCTCTCCCCGTCTCCCTTTCCCACCATGCATCTGTCCTCACCTTAGGTAAGGTATTGGTCCTCTCCCCTGTCTTCTCAGATCCCTCTTCTGAGTCGGAGCAGATGTAGGCGTCTCCCAGGTTGACGCCCAGGGGAGTGAGGCGCGGACGGTGCAGGGGCTGGAAGAATTGTATATTTAATTTTATTTGACAGATTTAACATACACATACTTATTTCCATTGCGGTCCACGTTGTGTTTTAGGTGGGCAAACAGAATGGTCAGATTGGGAAAGACTGGCAGTACATTAGGCACTAGGGCAGGACTCTTCCTCATACTTTTCCTGCATATTTTCATTAGGCTGGTCCAAGATCTGTTTGTGTTCTTGCCTACTCCGTTGCTGTTATTGTCAAGCCGAACATTTAGAACGGCAATGAGTGATAAAGAGTTGGCATGATAGCACAAAACAGACTGTCACTCACTCAGGCTATCTTTTCCTACCTGGAAGGGAAGCCGTACCCAATCAACACAACAACACAATCGAGGAGGACCTTCCCACTGACCTTCAATAAAGCCTGTGTGTATATGTACGCTGACGACTCAACCGTACTGTATATACGTCGGCTACAACAGTAAAATAAATCAAATGTATGACACACTTGACATAGAGCTCCAGTCAGTTTTAGAATGGGTAACTAGCAATAGGCTGGTGCTAAATATCTCAACAATGAAACACCTAATTTTTGGGACAAATCACTCACTCAACCGTAAACCTAATCTAGATCTATTGGGCGAATTGAGGAGACTAGACTGCTGGGTGTAACCCTAGATAGCAATCTGTCATGGTCAAAACACATAGACTCAGTGGTTGCTAAAATGGAAAGAGGTCTGTCCATGATAAGGTGTTGCTCTGCTTCCTTGCCATCTCAGTCGACCAGACAGGTCCTACAGGCCCTAGTTTTGTCACACCTGGACCACTGCCCAGCTGTGTGGTCAGGTGCGGCAAAGAGGAACATAGGTAAATTGCAGTTGGTCCAGAACAGAGCAGCACATATTGCACTTAGATGTACACAGAGGGCAAGTGTCAGTAACATCCATGTCAGTCTCTCCTGGTTCAAAGTTGAGGAGTGATTGACTGCATCACCATTGGTCTTTGTGCGAGGTATTGATGTGTGTTGAAGGTACCGAATCTGTTCAAGCAGTTGACACACAGTTCAGACACTCATCAGTATAACACAAGACTTTCAACCAGAGGTCTCTTCACAGTCCCCAGGTCGAGAACAGAGGCTGGGAAAACGACTTCATGGAACTCTCTGCCACCCCAGGTAACTCAAGCTAGCAAAAAAAATAAAAAGATTCAAAAACCAGAAGAAAAAAACACCTTTACGACCCAACGGGGACTGTGAAGAGACACATAGATATATATTTGTACTGTAATTTACACTGTACTACGTATTGCATTATGTAGCTGGGTGGCCTTGACTGAATCCTTGGCTTGCGCAAGCCGGAACAGCTCATAGGACAGGAGCCATCTCCTGTTTCTGAAGCATGAGGCAGAGGTAGGAGATGACGTAGTATTATGTAGTATTATGTCCTATTATGTTGTGTTATGTTGTATTATATAGTGTTATGTAGTATTATGTAGTGTTATGTAGTATTACGTAGCATTACATTGTATTATGTAGCGTT
The DNA here is from genome assembly GCA_030435695.1 of Brachymystax lenok tsinlingensis. Classification (NCBI taxonomy): domain Eukaryota; kingdom Metazoa; phylum Chordata; class Actinopteri; order Salmoniformes; family Salmonidae; genus Brachymystax; species Brachymystax lenok. The sequence continues at coordinate 49,876,490 of CM059818.1, forward strand.
ATGTCGTGTTATGTAGTTTTGTGTATTACAATGCAGTATTATGTAGTATTATGTAGTGTTGTGTAGTATTATGTAGCATTATGTAGTATTATGTAGTGTAATGTAGTATAATGTAGTAATATGTGGTATTTTGTAGTGTTATCTACTGTTATGTATTATTATGTAGTAATATGTAGTATTATGTAGTGCTACGTAGTATTATGTCATATTACGTTGTGTTATGTAGTGTTATGCAGTACAATGTAGTACTATGTAGTGTTATGTAGCATAATGTAGTAGTCTGTAGTGTTATGTAGTGTTATCTAGTATTATGTATTATTACGTAGTGTTATGTAGTACTATGTAGTGTTATGTAGTGTTATGTAGTGTTATGTAGTACTATGTAGTACTATGTAGTGTTATCTAGTATTATGTAGTATTATGTAGTGTTATGTATTACTGTGTAGTGTTATGTAGTGGTATGTACATTGGGGAAAAAAAGTATTTAGTCAGCCACCAATTGTGCAAGTTCTCTCACTTAAAAAGATGAGAGAGGCCTGTAATTTTCATCATAGGTACACTTCAACTGTGACAGACAAAATGAGGAAAGAAAATCCAGAAAATCACATTGTAGGATTTTTTATGAATTTATTTGCAAATTATGGTGGAAAATAAGTATTTGGTCATATACAAACAAGCAAGATTTCTGGCTCTCACAGACCTGTAACTTCTTCTTTAAGAGGCTCCTCTGTCCTCCACTCATTACCTGTATTAATGGCACCTGTTTGAACTTGTTATCAGTATAAAAGACACCTGTCCACAACCTCAAACAGTTACACTCCAAACTCAACTATGGCCAAGACCAAAGAGCTGTCAAAGGACACCAGAAACAAAATTGTAGACCTGCACCAGGTTGGGAAGACTGAATCTGCAATAGGTAAGCAGCTTGGTTTGAAGAAATCAACTGTGGGAGCAATTATTAGAAATGGAAGACATACAAGACCACTAATAATCTTCCTCGATCTGGGGCTCCACGCAAGATCTCACCCCGTGGGGTCAAAATGATCACAAGAACGGTGAGCAAAAATCCCAGAACCACACGGGGGGACCTAGTGAATGACCTGCAGAGAGCTGGGACCAAAGTAACAAAGCCTACCATCAGTAACACACTACGCCGCCAGGGACTCAAATCCTGCAGTGCCAGACGTGTCCCCCTGCTTAAGCCAGTACATGTTCAGGCAAGTCTAAAGTTTGCTAGAGAGCATTTGGATGATCCAGATGAGGATTGGGAGAATGTCAGATGAAACCAAAATATTTGGGGCTGTTTTTCTGCAAAGGGACCAGGACGACTGATCCGTGTAAAGGAAAGAATGAATGGGGCCATGTATCGTGAGATTTTGAGTGAAAACCTCCTTCCATCAGCAAGGGCATTGAAGATGAAACGTGGCTGGGTCTTTCAGCATGACAATGATCCCAAACACACCGCCCGGGCAACGAATGAGTGGCTTCGTAAGGAGCATTTCAAGGTCCTGGAGTGGCCTAGCCAGTCTCCAGATCTCAACCCCATAGAAAATCTTTGGAGGGAGTTGAAAGTCCGTGTTGCCCAGCGACAGCCTCAAAACATCACTGCTCTAGAGGAGATCTGCATGGAGGAATGGGCCAAAATACCAGCAACAGTGTGTGAAAACCTTGTGAAGACTTACAGAAAACGTTTGACCTCTGTCATTGCCAACAAAGGGTATATAACAAAGTATTGAGATAAACTTTTGTTATTGACCAAATACTTATTTTCCACCATAATTTGCAAATAAATTCATAAAAAATCCTACAATGTTGTTTTCTGGATTTCTTTTTCTCATTTTGTCTGTCATAGTTGAAGTGTACCTATGATGAAAATTACAGGCCTCTCTCATCTTTTTAAGTGAGAGAACTTGCACAATTGGTGGCTGACTAAATACTTTTTTCCCCCACTGTATATTATGATATTATATTATTAATTTTGCTTATTTTACTGTTTTGTTTCCTGTTTGGACCCCAGGAAGAGTAGTTGCTGCCTTGGCAGCGGCTAATTGGGGATCCCAATAAATACTACTACAGTGATATACAATACATACAGTATATTGCAAGTTACACATACAATACCAGTAAAAAGTTTGGACACACCTACTCATTTGAGGGTTTTTCTTAATTTTTACTATTTTCTACATTGTATAATAATAGTGAAGACATCAAAACTATGAAATAACACATATTGAATCATGTAGTAACCAAAAAAGTGTTAAACAAATCAAAATATTTTTTATATTTTAGGTTCTTGAAAGTAGCCACCCTTTGCCTTGGTGACAGCTTTGCACACTCTTGGCATTCTCAAAACCAGCTTCATGATAAATGCTTTTCCAACAGTCTTGAAGGAGTTGATGAGAACTTGTTGGCTGCTTTTCCTTCACCCTGCAGTCCAACTCATCCCAAACTATCTCAATTGGGTTGAGGTTGGGTGATTGTGGAGGCCAGGTCATCTGATGCAGCACTCCATCACTCTCCGTATTGGTCAAATAGCCCTTATACAGCCTGGAGGTGTGTTTTGAGGCATTGTCCTGTTGAAAAACAAATGATAGTCCCAAATGATAGCGCAAACCAGATAGGATGGTGTTTTGCTGCAGAATGCTGTGGTAGCATTGCTGGTTAAGTGTGCCTTGAATTCTAAATAAATCACCTCCAGTGTTACCAGCAACGCACCCCCACACCATCACACCTCCTCCTCCATGCTTCATGATGGGAACCACACATGTGGAGATCATCCGTTCACCTACTCTGCATCTCACAAAGACACGACGTTTGGACCCGGTTCGTAACATTAGACAGGAGACTAAATACTCTCCTGTAGAGAACTGACTTTCTGTACTGTGTGTAGTTGGACCTTAAGGAACCGTCTATGGAACAGTATCAGTCTGAAGAGCATCATTAGTCTCCGACAGACAGTTCTTTGAAGCACCATTCTATTGCCAAAGTGTGTTTTTGTTTCAGCAACCCAAGAGGTTTCCCAGGACCTACAAGAGTCGGGGGTGAGATGGAGGAAGAGCAGGACGGGAAACAAGAAAATCTAGTTGTTTCAACTAACTATTATTCAGTAAAAGATTTCACGGCCTTCTTCATCTACTGAACTTTTCGATCAAAGTGTTACCTGAACTCACAAAGACACGGCAAACCAAACATCTCAAATTTGGACTCATCAGACAAAGGACAGATTTCCACGCAAGTCTCTTCTTCTTATTGGTGTCCTTTAGTAGGGGTTTCTTTGCAGCAATTTGACCATAAAGGCCTGATTCAACACAACTGATTAGCTCAAACGCATTAAGAAGAAAATAAATTACAAAAATTAACTTTTAACAAGGCACAACTGTTAATTGAAATGCATTCCAGGTGACTACCTCATGAAGCTGGTTGAGAGAATGCCAAGAGTGTGCAAAGCTGTCATCAAGACAAAGGGTGGCTACTTTGAAGAATCTCAAATATAAATTACACTTTTTTGGTTACTACCGATTCCACATTTGTTATTTCATAGTTTTAATGTCTTCACTATTATTCAACAATGTAGAAAATAGTAAAAAAAAAATAAAGAATGAGAAGGTGTGTCCAAACTTCTGACAGGTACCATATTTCATACATAATACATATACAGTTGAAGTCAGAGGTTTACATGCACTTAGCTTGGAGTCATTAAAACTAATTTTTCAACCACTCCACAAATTTCTTGTTAACAAACTATAGTTTTGGCAAGTAAGTTAGGGTGTCTACTCTGTGCATGACACAAGTAATTTTTCCAACAATTGTTTACAGACAGATTATTTCACTTATAATTCACTGTATCACAATTCCAGTGGATCAGAAGTTTACATACACTAAGTTGACTGTGCCTTTAAACAGCTTGGAAAATTCCAGAAAATTATGTCTTGGCTTTAGAAGCTTCTGATAGGCTAATTGACATCATTTGAGTCAGTTGGATGTGTACCTGTGGATGTATTTCAAGGCCTACCTTCAAACTCAGTGCCTCTTTGCTTGACATCATGGGAAAATCAAAAGAAATCAGCCAAGACCTAGGAAAAGCAATTGTAGACCTCCACAAGTCTGGTTCATCCTTGGGAGCAATTTCCAAACGCCTGAAGGTACCACGTTCATCTGTACAAACAATAGTACGCAAGTATAAACACCATGGGACCATGCAGCCGTCATACCGCTCAGGAAGGAGACGCGTTCTGTCTCCTAGAGATGAACGTACGTTGGTGTGAAAAGTGCAAATTAATCCCAGAACAACAGCAAAGGACCTTGTGAAGATGCCGGAGGAAACAGGTACAAAAGTATCTATAGCCACAGTAAAACGAGTCATATATCGACATAACCTGAAAGGCCGCTCAGCAAGGAAGAAGCCACGGCTCCAAAACCGCCATAAAAAAGCCAGACTACGTTTTGTAACTGCACATGGGGACAAAGATTGTACTTTTTGGAAAAATGTCCTCTGGTCTAATGAAGCAAAAAATAGAACTGTTTGGCCATTATGACCATTTATGTTTGGAGGAACAAGGGGGAGGCTTGCAAGCTGAAAACACTATACCAATCGTGAAGCACGGGGGTGGCAGCATCATGTTGTTGGGGTGCTTTAATGCAGGAGGGACTGGTGCACTTCACAAAATGCATGGCATCATGAGGAAGGAAGATTATGTGGATATATTGAAGCAACATCTCAAGACATCAGTCAGGAAGTTAAAGCTTGATCACAAACAGGTCTTCCAAATGGACAAGGACCCCAAGCATACTTCCAAAGTTGTGGCAAAATGGCTTGAGGACAACAAAGTCAAGGTATTGGAGTGGCCATCACAAAGCCCTGACCTCAATCCTCTAGACAATTTGTGGGCAGAACTGAAAAAGTGTGTGCGAGCAAGGAGGCCTACAAACCTGACTCAGTTACACCAGCTCTGTCAGGAGGAATGGGCCAAAATTCACCCAAATTATTGTGGGAAGCTTGTGGAAGACTACTCGAAGTTTGACCCAAGTTAAACAATTCAATTGCAATGCTACCAAATACAAATTGAGTGTATGTAAATTTCTGACCCACTAGGAATGTGATGAAAGAAATAAAAGCTGAAATAATTAATTCTCTCCACTATTATTCTGATATTTCACATTCTTAAAATAAAGTGGTGATCCTAACTGATCTAAGACAGGGAATATTTACTTGGATTAAATGTCAGGAATTGTGAAAAACTGAGTTTAAATTTATTTAGCTAAGGTGTATGTAAACTTCCGACTTCAACTGTATTGCACACTGCCCTTACACATTCTGTCGGTGGCGTAGAAACACGAGTTCAGCTCTTACCTGGAAGTTGAGCTGAGTGGTGAGCAGGCTGCTGACGGCCCGGAGGGAGGTGCAGGTGTTGGGGGGCAGCGAGGGGTCCGCCAGCAGGTCAGAGATCAGACCGTGGGCCTCGCCCATCACAGCTATATCCACCACCACACTGGTGCCCAACGACTGCAGAGCGGGAAGAGAGGGAGAGGGAGAAGAGAGGGAGAAGGATATTAGGGGAAGAGAGGGGGAAGAGATGGAGAGGGGGAAGAGAGGGAGAGGGGGAAGAGTGGGATAGGAGGAAGAGAGGGAGAAGGATAGGAGGGAAGAGAGGGAGAGGGGGAAGAGAGGGAGAGGGGGAAGAGAGGGATAGGAGGAAGAGAGGGAGAAGGATAGGAGGGGGAAGAGAGGGAGAAGGATATTAGGGGAAGAGAGGGAGAGAGGGGAAGAGAGGGAGAGGGGGGAGAGAGGGATAGGAGGAAGAGAGGGAGAAGGATAGGAGGGGGAAGAGAGGGAGAAGGATATTAGGGAAGAGAGGGAGAGGGGGAAGAGAGGGAGAGGGGGAGAGAGGGATAGGAGGAAGAGAGGGAGAAGGATAGGAGGGGGAAGAGAGGGAGAAGGATATTAGGGGAAGAGAGGGGGAAGAGATGGAGAGGGGGAAGAGAGGGAGAGGGGGAGAGAGGGATAGGAGGAAGAGAGGGAGAAGGATAGGAGGGGAAGAGAGGGAGAAGGATATTAGGGGTATATTAAGAGAGGGAGAGGGGGAAGAGAGGGAGAGGGGGAAGAGAGGGAGAAGGATAGGGAGATGGGGAAGAGAGGGAGAGGGGGAAGAGAGGGAGAGGGAGAGAGGGAGATGGAGAGAGGGAGATGGAGAGGGGGGAGAGAGGGAGAGCGGGAAGAGAGGGAGAAGGACAGGAGGGGAAGAGAGGATGAGAGGGAAGAGAGGGAGAGGGAGAGAGGGAGATGGAGAGGGGGGAGAGAGGGAGATGGAGAGGGGGAAGAGCAGGAGAGGGGGAAGAGAGGGAGATGGAGAGGGGGAAGAGCGGGAGAGGGGGAAGAGAGGGAGAGGGAAAGAGCCTTTGATAAATATATTTACCAAGTAATGAACACACTGGAAATCTGGTAAAGCTGTTATACATAAAGTAGTACAGTAAGACATTACTATGTACCATCAAGCATCCAGCTCTGTTTTCACACTCCCTGTCTCTGAGCGTGTTAGTCTGGGTCTAAACACTATGACACCATCCACCGGACTGGGAAGTAGAGGACAGGAGGTCATGAATGATGCTAATGTGGCTGATAGGAGGGGATGCTAATTGATGGATGTCTGGCTGTGTTGGACTGCCTGGGTGGCTGGCTGTGAAGGGGCTGTTACGGGGGGTCTGTGTGTGGTGCAAATGTGCGTGCAGGACTGCTTGGGTGGCTGGCTGTGAAGGGAACATATGTTGGTCACTCCCACGTGAGGAGATAAAGCATTTAGAGAAGACAGTGAGGCGTTTACAAGGCTCTATTCTGTTCAGGAGCACGTACACACACAGCCACACACACACGCAGAAACACACACACTCCACAGGCGCTATACTACACCTTAAAAGGATCCCCTGCTCCCAGCAGAGTGCAACATCATTAGTAGCAATGCTAGTGCTAATAGTAGTAGATAAGAATAGTTGTATGACTGTATTTCAAACAGTACGACTATATTTCAAACAGTCATTTAAACATTTGGACAGCTCATTTGTAACATTTGGCTTAAAAACATACTCTATATTCAGATGGACAGAAATTGATGGAAAGTTAATAAATATTAAGCTCAATAGGAATCCCTGATATGGGATTTGGCCTTTGACCTATAACCCTTTGTGCCTGGGGATCCCTAGTCTGTTTTCACACCGTCTACCCCCACAGCTTTGACGTTTTGACATCACGCTGTGTGTGTGTTAGTTATGCGCGGGTCAGCTGTTTGTTCACACGCCCTTAGCTAATTGCTAATAATCCATTCACAACCGCCCGAATATATGTGATAAAGTTAAAATCTGAGGCTCACACCCGACCCTAACCCGCAAGTAGAAAATGTGCTGTACTGAGATGGAGGGAGCGATTTTTTTGTTGACAGGCTTATATTTCTGCTTCTAATTTCTGCCATTTTGGTAGGCTATTTGTAAGCCCTTGCTCACAAGAATAATTTTCATAAATCAATAAAATGAATGCTTCAATCTAGTTGACATAGGTAAAGTTTTCTATGTCATCTCTGCATCTCTTGCGCAGCAAAGATGTTTAGGGGCCGGGGAGAAAATGCAATAACAAAAATAAAAATTACATGTAAAGCATGATTCATGAGCTGAAATAAAAGATCCCATAAATGTTCCATACGCACCAAAAAAAGATTCTCTAAAATGTGCATAAATTTGTAGTCATCGCCACTAGTGAGAATGTCCCCTTTGACAAGATTAAACAACATGATCATTACACAGGTGCACCTTGTGCTGGGGACAATAAAAGGCCACTCTAAAATATGCAGCTTTGTCACCCAACACAATATAACAGATGTCTCAAGTTTTGAGGCAGCGTGCAATTGGCATGCTGACTGCAGGAATTTCCACCAGAGTTGTTGCCAATTTCTCTACCATAAGCCGGCCTCCAACGTCGTTTTGGAGAATTTGGCAGTACGTCCAACCGGTCTAACAATCGCAGACCAAGGGTAACCACGCCAGCCCAGGACCTCCACATCCAGCTTCCTCGCCTGCGGGATAATCTGAGACCAGTCACCTGGACAGCTGATGAAACTGTGGGTTTGCTCAACCAAAGAACTACTGCACAAACTGTGGCCCTCTCTTCTATAACATTAGACTTCTGTTCTGGTCCTCTCTTCTATACATTAGACTACTGTTCTGGTCCTCTATTCCATAACAATAGACTACTGTTATGGTCCTACCATCTATAACATTACACTACTGTTCGGTCCTCTCATCTATAATATTAGACTACTGTTCTGGTCCTCTCTTCTATAACATACTGTTCTGGTCCTCTCTTCTAAAACAGACTGCTGTTCTGGTCCTCTCTTCTATAACCTTAGACTACTGTTCTGGTCCTCTCTTCTATAACATTAGACTACTGTTCTGGTCCTCTAATCTATAACATTAGACAACGGTTCTTGTCCTCTCTTCTATAACATCAGACTACTGTTCTGGTCCTCTCTTCTATAACATTAGACTACTGTTCTGGTCATCTCTTCTATAACATTAGACTACTGTTCTGGTCCTCTCTTCTATTACATACTGTTCTGGTCCTCTCTTCTATAACATTAGACTACTGTTCTGGTCCTCTCTTCTATAACATTAGACTACTGTTCTGGTCCTCTCTTCTATAACATTAGACTACTGCTCTGGTCCTCTAATCTATAACATCAGACTACTGTTCTGGTCCTCTATTCTATAACATTAGACTACAGTTCTGGTCCTCTCTTCTATAACATTAGACTGCTGTTCTGGTCCTCTAATCTATAACATCAGACTACTGTTCTGGTAATCTCTTCTATAACATTAGACTACTGTTCTGGTCCTCTCTTCTATAACATTAGACTACCGTTCTGGTCCTCTCTTCTATAACATACTGTTCTGGTCAACTCTTCTATAACATTAGACTACTGCTCTGGTCCTCTCTTTCATAACATTAGACAACTGTTCTGGTCCTCTCTTCTATAACATTAGACTACTGTTCTGGTCCTCTCTTCTATAACATTAGACTACTGTTCTGGTCCTCTCTTCTATAACATTTGACTGCTGTTCTGGTCCTCTCTTCTATAACATTAGACTGCTGTTCTGGTCATCTCTTCTATAACATTAGACTACTGTTCTGGTCCTCTCTTCTATAACATACTGTTCTGGTCCTCTCTTCTATAACTTTAGACTGCTGTTCTGGTCCTCTCTTCTATAATATTAGACTGCTGTTCTGGTCCTCTCTTCTATAACATACTGTTCTGGTCCTCTCTTCTATAACATTAGACTACTGTTCTGGTCCTCTCTTCTATAACATACTGTTCTGGTCCTCTCTTCTATAACATTAGACTACTGTTCTGGTCCTCTCTTCTATAACATTAGACTACTGCCCCAGGTCCTCTCTTTCATAACCCATCCACAACCCATTTTCAATGCCCTGGCTGAGGGAAGGAGGTTCTCACCCAAGATTTGACTGTACATGGCCCCGTCCATCGTCCCTTTGATGCGGTGAAGTTGTCCTGTTCCCTTAGCAGAAAAACACCCTCAAAGCATAATGTTTCCACCTCCATGTTTGACGGTGGGGATGGTGTTCTTGGGGTCATAGGCAGCATTCCTCCTCCTCCAAACACGGCAAGTTGAATTGATGCCAAAAAGCTCCATTTTGGTCTCATCTGACCACAGCACTTTCACCCAGTTGTCCTCTGAATCATTCAGATGTTCATTGGCAAACTTCAGACGGGCATGTATATGTGCTTTCTTGAGCAGGGGGACCTTGCGGGCGCTGCATGATTTCAGTCCTTCACGGCGTAGTGTGTTACCAATTGTTTTCTTGGTGACTATCATCCCAGCTGCCTTGAGATCATTGACAAGATCCTCCCGTGTAGTTCTGGGCTGATTCCTCACCATTCTCATGATAATTGCAACTTTACGAGGTGAGATCTTGCATGGAGCCCCAGGCCGAGGGAGATTGACAGTTCTTTTGTGTTTCTTCCATTTGCGAATAATTGCACCTTCTATAACATACAGTTAGACCCTGTACAGTTAGACCCTACAATTAGACCCTACACTTAGACCCTATACAGTTAGGCCCCATACAGTTAGACCCTATTGAGTTAGACCCTACAGTTAGCCCCTATACAATAAAACCCAATACAGTTGGACCCTATATATTTAGACCCTGTACAGTTAGACCCTGTACAGTTAGACCCTGTACAGTTAGACCCTATACAGTTAGGCCCTGTACAGTTAGACCCTGTACAGTTAAAACCTACAGTTAGACCCTATAGAGTTAGATCCTATACAGTTAGACCCTGTAAGGTTGGACCATGTACAGTTAGAACCTACAGTTAGACCCTACATAGTTAGACCCTGTACAGTTAGACCCTATACAGTTAGACCCTGTACAGTTAGACCCTATACGTTTAGACCCTATACAGTTAGACCCTGTACAGTTAGACCCTGGACAGATAGAACCTACAGTTAGACCCTATACAGTTAGATCCTATACAACTAGACACTGTACAGTTAGACCCTATACGTTTAGACCCTATACAGTTAGACCCTGTACAGTTAGACCCTGTACAGTTAGACCCTGTACAGTTAGAACCTACAGTTAGACCCTATACAGTTAGATCCTATACAGTTAGACCCTGTAAAGTTGGACCCTGTACAGTTAGAACCTACAGTTAGACCTTATCAAGTTAGACCCTGTACAGTTAGAACCTACAGTTAGACCCTATACAGTTAGATCCTATACAGTTAGACCCTGTACAGTTGGACCCTGTACAGTTAGAACCTACAGTTAGACCCTATAAAGTTAGACCCTGTACAGTTAGACCCAACACTTAGACCCGACACTTAGACCCTGTACAGTTAGACACTATACAGTTAGTCACTATACATTTAGACCCTATACAGTTAGACCCTATATAGTTAGGCCCTGTACAGTTAGACCCTATACAGTTAGACCCTGTACAGTTAGACCCTGTACAGTTAGACTCTGTACAGTTAGACCCTGTACAATTAGATCCTATACAGTTAGACCCGACACTTAGACCTGACACTTAGACCCTGTACAGTTAGACCCTATACAGTTAGACCCTGTAAAGTTGGACCCTGTACAGTTAGAACCTACAGTTAGACCCTATAAAGTTAGACCCTGTACAGTTAGACCCAACACTTAGACCCGACACTTAGACCCTGTACAGTTAGACCCTATACAGTTAGTCACTATACATTTAGACTCTATACAGTTAGACCCTATATAGTTAGGCCCTGTACAGTTAGACCCTATACAATGAGACCTTGTACAGTTAGACCCTGTACAGTTAGACCCTATAAAGTTAGACCCTGTACAGTTAGACCCTGTACAGTTAGACCCTATACAGTTAGACCCTATACAGTTAGACCCGACACTTAGACCCGACACTTAGACCTGACACTTAGACCCTATAAAGTTAGACCCTATACAGTTAGACACTATACAGTTAGACACTATACAGTTAGACACTATACAGTTAGACCCGACACTTAGACCCTATACAGTTAAACCCTATACAGTTAGACCATATACAGTTAGACCCTATATAGTTAGGCCCTATACAGTTAGACCCTATACAGTTAAACCCTATACAGTTAGACCCTATACAATTAGACCCTATACAGTAAGACCCTATACAGTAAGACCCTATACAGTTAGACCCGACACTTAGACCTGACACTTTGACCATGTACAGTTAGACCCTGTACAGTTAGACCCTATACAGTTAGACCCTATACAGTTAGACCCTGTACAGTTAGACCCTATACAGTTAGACCCTCTACAGTTAGACCCTCTACAGTTAGACCCTATACAGTTAGACACTATACAGTTAGACACTATACAGTTAGACCCTATACAGTTAGACCCTATGCAGTTAGAACCTATACAGTTAGACTCTATAAAGTTAGGCCCTGTACAGTTAGACCCTATACAGTTAGACCCTATACAGTTAGACCCTGTACAGTTAGACCCTTCGCAGTTAGACCCTTCGCAGTTAGACCCTATAGTTAGACCCTATACAGTTAGACCCTATACAGTTAGACACTATACAGTTAGACACTGTACAGTTAGACCCTATGCAGTTAGAACCTATACAGTTAGACCCTATAAAGTTAGGCCCTGTACAGTTAGACCCTATACAGTTAGACACTACAGTTAGACCCTATACAGTTAGACACTACAGTTAGACCCTATACAGTTAGATCCTATACAGTTAGACCCTGTACAGTTAGACCCTTCGCAGTTAGACCCTATACAGTTAGACCCTATACAGTTAGACCCTATAGTTAGACCCTATACAGTTAGACCCTATAGTTAGACCCTATACGGTTAGACCCATTAGTTAGATCCTGTACAGTTAGACCCTATACAGTTAGACCCTATACAGTTAGACCCTATACAATTAGACCCTGTACACTTAGACCATATACAGTTAGACTGTATTATTAGACCCTGCACACTTAGACCCAATACAGTTAGACCCTATACAATTAGACCCTATACAGTTAGACACTACAGTTAGAACCTATACAGTTAGACCCTATACAATTAGACCCTATACAGTTAGAAGCTATACAGTTAGTCACTATACAGTTAGACACTGTATTGTTAGACCCTGCACACTTAGACCCTATACAGTTAGACCCTGTACAGTTAGACCCTGTACAGTTAGACCCTATACAGTTAGACCCTATACAGTTAGACCCGACACTTAGACCCGACACTTAGACCTGACACTTAGACCCTATAAAGTTAGACCCTATACAGTTAGACACTATACAGTTAGACACTATACAGTTAGACCCGACACTTAGACCCTTTACAGTTAAACCCTATACAGTTAGACACTACACAGTTAGACCATATACAGTTAGACCCTATATAGTTAGGCCCTATACAGTTAGACCCTATACAGTTAAACCCTATACAGTTAGACCCTATACAATTAGACCCTATACAGTTAGACCCTATACAGTAAGACCCTATACAGTTAGACCCGACACTTAGACCTGACACTTTGACCCAGTACAGTTAGACCCTATACAGTTAGACCCTATACAATTAGACCCTATACAGTTAGAAGCTATACAGTTAGACACTATACAGTTAGACCCTATACAGTTAGTCACTATACAGTTAGACCCTATACAGTTAGACCCTATACAGTTAGTCACTATACAGTTAGACCCTATACAGTTAGACCCAATACAGTTAGACCCTACATTTAGACCCTGTACAGTTAGGCCGTATACAGTTAGACCCTATACAGTTAGACCCTATACAGTTAGACCCTGTACAGTTAGACCCTTCGCAGTTAGACCCTTCGCAGTTAGACCCTATACAGTTAGACCCTATACAGTTAGACCCTATACAGTTAGACACTATACAGTTAGACACTGTACAGTTAGACCCTATGCAGTTAGAACCTATACAGTTAGACCCTATAAAGTTAGGCCCTGTACAGTTAGACCCTATACAGTTAGACACTACAGTTAGACCCTATACAGTTAGACACTACAGTTAGACCCTATACAGTTAGATCCTATACAGTTAGACCCTGTACAGTTAGACCCTTCGCAGTTAGACCCTATACAGTTACACCCTATACAGTTAGACCCTATAGTTAGACCCTATACAGTTAGACCCTATAGTTAGACCCTATACGGTTAGACCCATTAGTTAGATCCTGTACAGTTAGACCCTATACAGTTAGACCCTATACAGTTAGACCCTGTACAATTAGACCCTGTAAACTTAGACCATATACAGTTAGACTGTATTATTAGACCCTGCACACTTAGACCCAATACAGTTAGACCCTATACAATTAGACCCTATACAGTTAGACACTACAGTTAGAACCTATACAGTTAGACCCTATACAATTAGACCCTATACAGTTAGAAGCTATACAGTTAGTCACTATACAGTTAGACACTGTATTGTTAGACCCTGCACACTTAGACCCTATACAGTTAGACCCTGTACAGTTAGACCCTGTACAGTTAGACCCTGTACAGTTAGACCCTATACAGTTAGACCCTATACAGTTAGACCCGACACTTAGACCCGACACTTAGACCTGACACTTAGACCCTATAAAGTTAGACCCTATACAGTTAGACACTATACAGTTAGACACTATACAGTTAGACACTATACAGTTAGACCCGACACTTAGAACCTATACAGTTAAACCCAATACAGTTAGACACTACACAGTTAGACCATATAAAGTTAGACCCTATATAGTTAGGCCCTATACAGTTAGACCCTATACAGTTAAACCCTATACAGTTAGACCCTATACAATTAGACCCTATACAGTTAGACCCTATACAGTAAGACCCTATACAGTTAGACCCGACACTTAGACCTGACACTTTGACCATGTACAGTTAGACCCTGTACAGTTAGACCCTGTACAGTTAGACCCTATACAGTTAGACCCTATACAGTTAGACCCTGTACAGTTAGACCCTCGACAGTTAGACCCTCTACAGTTAGACCCTCTACAGTTAGACCCTATAAAGTTAGACACTATACAGTTAGACCCTATACAGTTAGACCCTATGCAGTTAGAACCTATACAGTTAGACTCTATAAAGTTAGGCCCTGTACAGTTAGACACTATACAGTTAGACCCTATACAGTTAGACCCTGTACAGTTAGACCCTTCGCAGTTTGACCCTTCGCAGTTAGACCCTTCGCAGTTAGACCCTTCGCAGTTAGACCCTATACAGTTAGACCCTATACAGTTAGACCCTATACAGTTAGACACTATACAGTTAGACACTGTACAGTTAGACCCTATGCAGTTAGAACCTATACAGTTAGACCCTATAAAGTTAGGCCCTGTACAGTTAGACCCTATACAGTTAGACACTACAGTTAGACCCTATACAGTTAGACACTACAGTTAGACCCTATACAGTTAGATCCTATACAGTTAGACCCTGTACAGTTAGACCCTTCGCAGTTAGACCCTATACAGTTAGACCCTATACAGTTAGACCCTATAGTTAGACCCTATACAGTTAGACCCTATAGTTAGACCCTATACGGTTAGACCCATTAGTTAGATCCTGTACAGTTAGACCCTTTACAGTTAGACCCTATACAGTTAGACCCAGTACAATTAGACCCTGTACACTTAGACCATATACAGTTAGACTCTGTATTATTAGAACCTGCACACTTAGACCCAATACAGTTAGACCCAATACAGTTAGACCCTATACAGTTAGACCCTATACAGTTAGACACTACAGTTAGAACCTATACAGTTAGACCCTATACAGTTAGAAGCTATACAGTTAGTCACTATACAGTTAGACACTGTATTGTTAGACCCTGCACACTTAGACCCTATACAGTTAGACTCTGTATTGTTAGACCCTGCACACTTAGACCCTATACAGTTAGACCCTATACAATTAGACCCTATACACTTAGACCCGACACTTAGACCTGACACTTAGACCCAGTACAGTTAGACCCTATACAGTTAGACCCTATACAATTAGACCCTATACAGTTAGAAGCTATACAGTTAGACACTATACAGTTAGTCACTATACAGTTAGACCCTATACAGTTAGACCCTATACAGTTAGTCACTATACAGTAAGACCCTATACAGTTAGACCCAATACAGTTAGACCCTACATTTAGACCCTGTACAGTTAGGCCGTATACAGTTAGACCCTATACAGTTAAACCCTATACAGTTAGACCCTATACAATTAGACCCTATACAGTTAGACCCTATACAGTAAGACCCTATACAGTTAGACCCGACACTTAGACCTGACACTTTGACCATGTACAGTTAGACCCTGTACAGTTAGACCCTGTACAGTTAGACCCTATACAGTTAGACCCTATACAGTTAGACCCTCTACAGTTAGACCCTATAAAGTTAGACACTATACAGTTAGACCCTATACAGTTAGACCCTATGCAGTTAGAACCTATACAGTTAGACTCTATAAAGTTAGGCCCTGTACAGTTAGACACTATACAGTTAGACCCTATACAATTAGACCCTGTACAGTTAGACCCTTCGCAGTTAGACCCTTCGCAGTTAGACCCTATACAGTTAGACCCTATAGTTAGACCCTATACAGTTAGACCCTATACAGTTAGACCCTATACAGTTAGACATTATACAGTTAGACACTGTACAGTTAGACCCTATGCAGTTAGAACCTATACAGTTAGACCCTATAAAGTTAGGCCCTGTACAGTTAGACCCTATACAGTTAGACACTACAGTTAGACCCTATACAGTTAGACACTACAGTTAGACCCTATACAGTTAGATCCTATACAGTTAGACCCTGTACAGTTAGACCCTTCGCAGTTAGACCCTATAGAGTTAGACCCTATACAGTTAGACCCTATAGTTAGACCCTATACAGTTAGACCCTATAGTTAGACCCTATACGGTTAGACCCATTAGTTAGATCCTGTACAGTTAGACCCTATACAGTTAGACCCTATACAGTTAGACCCTGTACAATTAGACCCTGTACACTTAGACCATATACAGTTAGACTCTGTATTATTAGAACCTGCACACTTAGACCCAATACAGTTAGACCCTATACAATTAGACCCTATACAGGTAGACACTACAGTTAGAACCTATACAGTTAGACCCTATACAATTAGACCCTATACAGTTAGAAGCTATACAGTTAGTCACTATACAGTTAGACACTGTATTGTTAGACCCTGCACACTTAGACCCTATACAGTTAGACTCTGTATTGTTAGACCCTGCACACTTAGACCCTATACAGTTAGACCCTATACAATTAGACCCTATACAGTTAGACCCGACACTTAGACCTGACACTTAGACCCAGTACAGTTAGACCCTATACAGGTAGACCCTATACAATTAGACCCTATACAGTTAGAAGCTATACAGTTAGACACTATACAGTTAGACCCTATACAGTTAGTCACTATACAGTTAGACCCTATACAGTTAGACCCTATACAGTTAGTCACTATACAGTTAGACCCTATACAGTTAGACCCAATACAGTTAGACCCTACATTTAGACCCTGTACAGTTAGGCCGTATACAGTTAGACCCTATACAGTTAGACCCTATACAATTAGACCCTATACAAATAGACACTACAGTTAGACCCTATACAGTTAGACCCTATACAGTTAGACCCTGTACAGTTAGAACCTATACAGTATGGCCCTATACAGTTATACCCTACAGTTACACTATACAGTTAGACCCTATACAATTAGGCCCTATACAGTTAGACCCTATATTGTTAGACCCTGTACAATTAGACCCTGTACAGTTAGACCCTATATTGTTAGACCCTGTACAATTAGACCCTGTACAGTTAGACCCTACAGTTAGACCCTGTACAGTTAGGCCATATACAGTTAGACCCTATACAGTTAGACCCTACATTTAGACTATACAGTTAGACCCTATATAGTTAGACTCTATATAGTTAGACCCTATACAGTTAGACCCTATACAGTTAGACCCTGTACAATTAGACCCTGTACAGTTAGACCCTTTATTGTTAGACCCTGTACAATTAGACCCTATATAGTTAGACCCTGTATTGTTAGACCCCATAAAGTTAGACCCTGTACAGTTAGGCCATATACAGTTAGACCCTATACAGTTAGACTCTAGAGTTAGACTATACAGTTAGACCCTATACAGTTAAACCCTATATAGTTAGACCCTATACAATTAGATCCTATACAGTTAGACCCTATATAGTTAGACGCTATTAAGTTAGACCCTATACAGTTAGACCTTATACAGTTAGACCCTGTACAATTAGACCTTGTACAGTTAGACCCTGTGCTGTTAGACCTTGTACAATTAGACCCTATACAGTTAGTCACTATACAGTTAGACCCTATTCAGTTAGACCCTATACAGTTAGACCGTATACAATTAGACCCTATACAGTTAGAAGCTATACAGTTAGACAATATACAGTTAGACACTATACAGTTAGACCCTTCAGTTAGACCCTTCAGTTAGGCCATATACAGTTAGACCCTATACAGTTAGACCCTATACAGTTAGACCCTAGATTTAGACCCTATATAGTTAGACCCTATACAGTTAGACCCTATACAGTTAGACCCTATACAGTTAGACCCTATACAATTAGGCCCTATACAGTTAGACCCTATATAGTTAGACCCTATACAGTTAGACCCTATATAGTTAGACGCTATTAAGTTAGACCCTATACAGTTAGACCTTATACAGTTAGACCCTGTACAATTAGACCTTGTACAGTTAGACCCTGTACTGTTAGACCTTGTACAATTAGACCCTATACAGTTAGTCACTATACAGTTAGACCCTATACAGTTAGACCCTATACAGTTAGAAGCTATACAGTTAGACAATATACAGTTAGACACTATACAGTTAGACCCTGCACAGTTAGACCCTATACAGTTAGACCCTTCAGTTAGACCCTGTACAGTTAGGCCATATACAGTTAGACCCTATACAGTTAGACCCTAGAGTTAGACTATACAGTTAGACCCTATGTAGTTAGACCCTATACAATTGGACCCTTTATTGTTAGACCCTGTACAAGTAGACCCTATATAGTTAGACCCTGTATTGTTAGACCCTATACAGTTAGACCCTGTACAGTTAGGCCGTATACAGTTAGACCCTATACAGTTAGACCCTACAGTTAGACCCTATACAGTTAAACCCTGTACAGTTAGACCCTATACAATTAGACCCTATACAGTTAGTCACTATACAGTTAGACCCTATACAGTTAGACCCTATACAGTTAGACCCTATACAGTTAAACCCTATATAGTTAGACCCTATACAATTAGACCCTATACAGTTAGTCACTATACAGTTAGACCCTATACAGTTAGACCCTATACAGTTAGACCCTATACAATTAGACCCTATACAGTTAGAAGCTATACAGTTAGACACTATACAGTTAGACACTATACAGTTAGACCCTGTACAGTTAGACCCTATACAGTTAGACCCTACAGTTAGACCCTGTACAGTTAGGCCATATACAGTTAGACCCTATACAGTTAGACCCTAGAGTTAGACTACACAGTTAGACCCTATATAGTTAGACCCTATACAATTGGACCCTATACAGTTAGACCCTGTACAGTTAGACCCTATACAGTTAGACTATGTACAGTTAGACCCTATACAGTTAGACCCTGTACAATTAGACCCTGTACACTTAGACCCTATACAGTTAGACCCTGTATTGTTAGACCCTGTACAGTTAGACCCTATACAGTTAGACCCTGTATTGTTATACCCTGTACACTTAGACCCTATACAGTTAGACCCTGTACAGTTAGACTCTGTACAGTTAGACTCTGTACAGTTAGACCCTGTACAGTTAGACCCTGTATTGTTAGACCTTATACAGTTAGACCCTGTATTGTTAGACCCTATACAGTTAGACCCTGTACAATTAGACCCTATACAGTTAGAACCTGTATTGTTAGACCCTATACAGTTAGACCCTATACAGTTAGACCCTATACAGTTAGACCCTGTATTGTTAGACCCTATACAGTTAGACCCTATACAGTTAGACCCTGTATTGTTAGATCCCATACAGTTAGACCCTATACAGTTAGAGCCAGTATTGTTAGACCCTATACAGTTAGACCGTATAAAGTTAGACCGCATACAGTTAGACCCTATACAGTTAGACTGTATACAGTTAGACCCTATACAGTTAGAATCTGTATTGTTAGACCTTATACAGATAGACCCTGTATTGTTAGACCCAGTACAGTTAGACCCTTACTGTTAGACCCTATACAGTTAGACCGTATACAGTTAGACCCTGTACAGTTAGACCCTGTACAGTTAGACCCTGTACAGTGAGACCCTGTATTGTTAGAACCTGTACAGTTAGACCCTATACAGTTAGACCCTGTATTGTTAGACCCTGTACAGTTAGACCCTGCATTGTTAGACCCTATACAGTTAGACCCTGTATTGTTAGACCCTATAACGTTAGACCCTGTATTGTTAGACCCTGTACAGTTAGACCTTATACAGTTAGACCCTATACAGTTAGACCCTGTATTGTTAGACCCTGTACAGTTAGACCCTGTACATTTAGACCCTGTTTTGTTAGACCCTATACAGTTAGACCCTGTATTGTTAGACCCTGTACAGTTAGACCCTGTACAGTTAGACCCTGTACAGTTAGACCCTGTACAGTTAGAACCTATACAGTTAGACCCTATACAGTTAGAGCCTGTACAGTTAGACCCTGTACAGTTAGACCCTAAAGCTGAGGCTGAGACTACACACTAACACCAGATCGAAATAATGAAAGAAAAACCTCAATCTTGCCTATAGATATTATTTGCATTGTTTTCTCACAATATTCTATGACCCTGAACCCATCACGCATCGCGGATATAACCACGGGGACTGCTGTTTTAATTCAACCCACGCATCACTAGTGTGAGTGAATGAGTAAGTGAGTGAATGAGTGAGTGAGTGTGTGTGTGTGAGACTTAGTGAGTGAGTGTGTGTGTGTGAGTGTGTGAGTGAATGTGTGTGTGAGTCTGTGAGTCTGTGAGTGAGTGAGCAAGTGTGAGCATGTGTGAGAGTCAGTGAGAGTCAGTGAGTGAGATAGTGAGTGTGCTTGTGTGAGTGTGAGGGAGGGCAGGATTGAGGGGCCGTTGTTTTGCAACAGGTGAACAGCTCAAAGTTCACCACCTTAACTGCAGTACAGTTATATACACAGGGTACCAGTACTGAGTCAATGTGCAGGGGTACGAGGTAATAACATGGCTATATACACAGGGTACCAGTACTGAGTCAATGTGCAGGGGTACGAGGTAATAACATGGCTATATACACAGGGTACCAGTACTGAGTCAATGTGCAGGGGTACGAGGTAATAACATGGCTATATACACAGGGTACCAGTACTGAGTCAATGTGCAGGGATATGAGGTAATAACTTGGCTATATATACAGAGTACCAGTACTGAGTCAATGTGCAGGGGTATGAGGTAATAACTTGGCTATATACACAGGGTACCAGTACTGAGTCAATGTGCAGGGGTACGAGGTAATAACATGGCTATATACACAGGGTACCAGTACTGAGCCAATGTGCAGGGGTACGAGGTAATAACATGGCTATATACACAGTGTACCAGTACTGAGTCAATGTGCAGGGGTACGAGGTAATAACATGGCTATATACACAGGGTACCAGTACTGAGTCAATGTGCAGGGGTAGAGGTAATAACTTGGCTATATACACAGGGTACCAGTACTGAGCCAATGTGCAGGGGTACGAGGTAATAACATGGCTATATACACAGGGTACCAGTACTGAGCCAATGTGCAGGGGTACGAGGTAATAACATGGCTATATACACAGGGTACCAGTACTGAGCCAATGTGCAGGGGTACGAGGTAATAACATGGCTATATACACAGGGTACCAGTACTGAGCCAATGTGCAGGGGTACGAGGTAATAACATGGCTATATACACAGGGTACCAGTACTGAGTCAATGTGCAGGGGTACGAGGTAATAACTTGGCTATATACACAGGGTACCAGTACTGAGTCAATGTGCAGGGGTACGAGGTAATAAAACATGGCTATATACACAGGGTACCAGTACTGAGTCAATGTGCAGGGGTATGAGGTAATAACTTGGCTATATAGACAGGGTACCAGTACAGAGTCAATGTGCAGGGGTATGAGGAAATTACTTGGCTATATATACAGTGTACCAGTACTGAGTCAATGTGCAGGGGTACGAGGTAATAACTTGGCTACTTATACAGGGTACCAGTACTGAGTCAATGTGCAGGGGTATGAGGTAATAACTTGGCTATATATACAGGGTACCAGTACAGAGTCAATGTGCAGGGGTACGAGGTCATTGAGGTACCTATGTACATATAGGTAGGGATAAAGTGACTAAGCAACAGGATCATTCACTGTTACATCAGCTAGCTGGCAGGCACACTAAATTATTCTATTTATATTGGCAACATGGCCACGTGTTGACCTTATAGTCTTCACAACAGGTGTGTGTAACAGGCTTCAGTTCTGTTTGTGGAAACAGAGGTTTGTTTTGATTGGCAATCATTTTAATAGTTCACATTTACCAACGGTTCAGAACTGTGGGACAGAAAGGAAAGTGTTTTGTGTGGGTGGGAAACATTGGAGACCGCTGAGGGGAGGACGGCTCATAATAATGGCTGGAACGGAGCAGATGGAATGTTATTCTTGATGTATTTGATACCATTCCATTTATTCCATTCCAGCCATTACTATGAACCCATCCTCCCCTATTAAGGTACCACCAACCTCCTGTGGTGGGAACATGACACTTTACTGCAGCAGTATCCTCTCTATTCAGAAACAACTTCTATCTCTCTCCTCTCCCCTCCCCTCACCTCCCCTACCCTCCACTCCTCTCATCCTCTCCTCTCCTCTCCTCTCCTCTCTCTCCTCTCCTCTCTCTCTCTCCTCTCCTCTCCCTCTCCCTCCCCTCCCTCCCCTCCCTCCCTCCCTCCCCTCCACTCCTTCCATTCCACCCCCTCCCCTCTTATCATCCCCTCCCCTCCCCTCCCATCCCTCCCTCCACCCCTCTCCTATTATTCCTCTCCTTTCCTCTCCTCAAATTCCACCCCCTCTATTCTCCTCTCCTCCTCCCCTCCTCTCTTATCATCCTCTCCTCTCCTCTTTTCTCCTCTCCTCTCCTGTCCTATCATTCCACCCCCTGTCCCCTCCTCTCCTCTCTTCCTCCTCCCCTCCTCTCTTATCATCCCATCCCCTCCCTCCCATCCCATCCCATCCCCTCCCCTCTCCCCAGTCTCTCATCTCCTCCTCCTCCCCTCATATCATCCCATCCACTCCCCTCCTCTCCTTCCCTCCCCTGTCGTCTCCTCTCATCTCCTCCTAGAAGTGAGCTGAACAAGACAAGACACATACTTGTGAAGAGGGAAGCGTTTCCAGAGAACAGCTGGCTGGACAGATTCTCTCTTGACCCTCAGGGGGTTGTTGGCTCTCTCTCTCTCTCTCTCACACACACACACACGCAGACACACATAAACATACAGACACACATACACACATGCACACGCACACTCACTCACACACCGACACACACACAGCAAAAGGAGAGGGAAAATGCATTACCATACCACAGGAGGATGCCAGTGATGAAGTCCAATCCAACAACAGAGTGAGCAGAGACAAACCCTGAGACAGTATCATGGTGATGATAATGTTTTTGTGTATTTTGCACTGGGAAAACTATTAATGCCAAAAAACTGTGGTGCAACCAGACTCATGCAGTCCAGGTGCACATTGGGTAAGACTGTACATTTTGTCTGTGTGGGGGATTCTTAGTGGGGGTCCCAGCTAAAAGGAATTCTTGCTCTTCTACATGACCTCCAGGACCCGTATGTATCGAGCCTCTCAGAGTAGGGCTGATTTTCAGAGAGGAACAAAGAGACCAAAGATAACCTTGAAGGAGCTGCAAAGCTCCACAGCGGAGATTGGCGTATCTGTCCATAGGACCCCACAGAGCTGGGCTTTATGGAAGAGTGGCCAGAAAAAAAGCCATTGCTTAAAGAAAAAAATAAGCAAACACGTTTGGTGTTCGCCAAAAGGCATGTGGGAGACTGCCCAAACATATGGAAGAAAGTACTCTGGTCAGATGAGACCATCAAGGAAAACGCTATGTCTGGCGCAAACCCAAAAACCTCTCATCACCCCGAGAACCATACCCACAGTGAAGCATGGTGGTGGCAGCATCATGCTGTGGGGATGTTTTTCATCGGAACTGGGATGGAGGTTCACCTTCCAGCAGGACAATGACCGTAAGCATACTGCTAAAGCAACACTCAAGTGGTTTAAGGGGAAACATTCAAATGTCTTGCAATGGCCTAGTCAAAGCCCAGACCTCAATCCATTTGAGAATCTGTGGTATGACTTAACCTCTACGGGCTAGGGGGCAGTGTTCAGAAGTATGGAGAGTCTGACGTACCCAAAGTAAACTGCCTGTTACTCAGGCCCAGAAGCTAGGATATGCACATGAGTAGTAGTATTGGATAGTAAACAATCTGAAGTTTCTAAAACTATAACAGAACTGATATGGCAGGCGAAAACCAGAGGAAAATCTATCTGTAAAATGTGTTTTTGTGATGTCACAGTTTTTCCATTGACTTGCAATTGACTACAGAGGGAATTAGCTCCCAGATTGCAGTTCCTATGGCTTCCACTAGATGTCAACAGTCTTTAGACATGGTTTCAGGCTTGTTTTTTGAAAAACGAACAAGAAATTGAAGTTCTTCCAAGTGGCTGTTGAAACGGTTTTGCACGCGTGAATGGGTGTGCGCTCCTCAACTATTTTCCGTCTGAAATATTATAGTTTATTTAGATATTTGACAACTTGAGGATTAATTAGAAACATCGTTTGACTTGTTTGGACGAACTTTACCGGTACTTTTGGGATTTCTTTGTCTGCATGTTGAACGTCTGGATTACAGAACTCCATGCGCCAACTAAACTGACTTTTGGGGATATAAAGAAGGACTTTATCGAACAAAACAACCATTCTTTGTGTTCCTGTGACCCTTGGGATTGCAAACAGAG
This sequence comes from Brachymystax lenok tsinlingensis, assembly GCA_030435695.1. Lineage (NCBI taxonomy): Eukaryota > Metazoa > Chordata > Actinopteri > Salmoniformes > Salmonidae > Brachymystax > Brachymystax lenok. The sequence goes on from CM059818.1 coordinate 49,901,245, forward strand.
GAAGATCTTCAAAGGTAAGTGATTTCTTTTATTGCTATATTTGAATAATATGTTGTTGTGGGGCGCTGTCCTCAGATAATCGAATCTGCTTTCGTCGTAAATCCTTTTTGAAATCTGACAACGCAGTTAGATTACCAAGATTCTAAGCTTTTGAATGCTGTAACACACTTGTATTTCCATGAATGTTTAATATAAAAAAATCTTATTTTGAATTTGGTGCTCTGCAATTTCACCAAATGTTGTCGCAGGTGGACCGCGATCCCTAAGAAGTTAAAGATTGCTTTACACCAGCGGAACCCATCCAACTTGAAGAATGGGCAAAAATCCCAGTGGCTAGATGTGCCAAGCTTATAGAGACATACCCCAAGAGACTTGCAGCTATAATTGCTGCAAAAGGTGTCTCTACAAAGTATTGAATTCAGGGGGGTGAATAGTTATGCACACTCTCAAGTTTTCCGTTTTTTTGTCTTATTTGTTGTTTGTTTCACAATAACAAATATTTTGCATCTTCTAAGTGGCAGGCATGTTGTGTAAATCAAATGATACTAACCCCCCAAAAAATCTATTTTAATTCCAGGTTGTAATGCAACAAAATAGGAAAAATGCCAAGGGGTATAATACTTTCATAAGCCACTGTACAGAGGCCCATTATCAGCAACAATCACTCCTGTGTTCCAAAGGCACGTTGTGTTAGCTAATCCAAGATTTTTAAAAGGCTAATTTATCATTATAAAACCCTTTTGCAATTATGTTAGCACAGCTGAAAACTGGCCTTCTTTAGACTAGTTGAGTATCTACAGCATCAGCATTTGTGGGTTTGATTACAGGCTCAAAATGGCCAGAAACAAGGAACTTTCTTCTGAAACTCATCAGTCTATTCTTGTTCTGAGAAATGAAGGCTATTCCATGTGAGAAATTGCCAAGAAACTGAAGATCTCGTACAACGCTGTGTACTACTCCTTTCACAGTACAGAGCAAACTGGCTCTAACCAGAATAGAAAGAGGAGTGAGAGGCCCTGGTGCACAACTGAGCAAGAGGACATGTACCATAGAGTGTCTAGTTTGAGAAACAGACGCCTCACAAGTCCTCAACTGGCAGCTTCATTAAATAGTACCCGCAAAACACCAGTCTCAACGTCAACAGTGAAGAGGCGACTCCGGGATGCTGGCCTTCTAGGCAGAGTTGCAAAGAAAAAGCCATATCTCAGATTGGCCAATAAAAATAAAAGATTAAGATAGGCAAAAGAACACAGACACTGGACAGAGGAAGATCGGAAAAAAGTGTTATGGACAGACGAATCTAAGTTTGAGGTGTTCGGATCACAAAGAAGAACATTCGTGAGATGCAGAAAAAAAGAAAAGATGCTGGAGGAGTGCTTGACGCCATCTGTCAATCATGGTGGAGGCAATGTGATGGTCTGGGGCTGCTTTGGTGGTGGTAAAGTGGTAGATTTGTACAGGGTAAAATGGATCTTGAAGAAGGAAGGCTATCACTCCATTTTGCAATGCCACGCCATACCCTGTGGACGGCGCTTAATTGGAGCCAATTTCCTTCTACAACAGGACAATGACCCAAAGCACAACTCCAAATTATGCATTAACTACTTAGGGAAGAAGCAGTCAGCTGGTATTCTGTGTCTAATGGGATGGCCAGCACAGTCACCGACTCTCAAACCTTTTGAGCTGTTGTGGGAGCAGCCTGACCGTATGATACGTGAGAAGTGCCCATCAAGCCAATCCAACTTGTGGGAGGTGCTTCAGGAAGCATGGGGTGAAATCTCTTCAGATTACCTCAGCAAATTGACAACTAGAATGCCAAAGGTCTGCAAGGCTGTAATTGCTGCAAATGGATGATTCTTTGACGAAAGGCAAAGTTTGAAGGACACAATTATTATTTAAATAAAAAATCATTATTTATAACCTTGTCAACGTCTTGACTATATTTCTTATTCATTTTGCAACTCAATTCATGTATGTTTTCATGGAAAACAAGGACATTTCTAAGTGACCCCAAACTTTTGAACGGTAGTTTAAATAAAGCTTGATTTGATTTGATTACGACCAGATTACAACCAGCAGGCTGACGATATTGCAATGAGGTTGTAAAATAGTTGAATGTCACTTCAAATAGCTTCACTGCTGGGTTATGGCCTTGTTCTGAGTACCCCTCTCTAAAAACAATTAGGTCAAAAGCAAAAAAAGACACATTTCTGTGGACTGTAAGGAAAATAGTAAAGTAAAATAGAAAGTAGTCTTCTACAGTGTCCAGCTCAATAGAACTTTATGTTTGATGTGGCTGTTGGACAGGATATATGGGCTGTGAACTGGACAGCACAGAAGACAGGAACTGGGACTGTAGTGGAAAAATGAGAGAAGATGATATTTGTGTCTGTCGAGTTGCTAAAGCCAGCCCGATGTGTTGATTCATTACGACATTTTTCATATTAGATGGCCATATGTTTACAGTTCAGACAGCGGCGCACATCCTGAGCTCGCACCTCCAGCCCTGGACAAGACATGGGGTGACTTAGAATTTCACAAAATGTGTGTTATTATGTGAATTAAATTGTCGTGTTTTGGTTTTGTTTTCATTTTTATTTGTCTTATTGCATTGTATGTTGACAGGTTATCAGGCACATTCCTGTTGTCCAGTCATACCATTCAAATGTAAAGTTGATTAGAATCTGGGTGTGTTATCCTGCCTTTTTGTCTTTCACCAGCACAGTTCAAAGTGATGGTAATTCAGGTTTGGGGTAAGTTCACTCTTCAATTTGTTTAAAAGGGCAGTGAATTCACTGATACTCTGAGAATCTTGAATGCGCAAGCCCCCTGTGTGACCCACATAGTCTTTTCTCTTAGAGATTATTCTGAACTAAAGACGTGTGTAATCACGTTATGTCTAATTAGTTGATAGTCATTTATTCTTTCTTATTCTGTAATGTATCATTTATTTTATATACAGTGTCAATCTTTCTTGACTAATAAATGTTATTAGGAGCCTTTTTAAACCTCAAATACGGTACAAGATTTACATTCTCAGATCCTGTATCTGTAACCATACTGCGAGGCAGAATGGTCACTTCCATTCATCTTCTGTATGTTGTCCTTGTCCTGTCGAATTGTAAGTCCATGTTTTAATGTAATATAACCTTTATTTAACTAGGCAAGTCAGAGAACAAATTTGTATTTACAATGACAGCCTACCCCGGCCAAACCCTCCCCTAACCCGGATGATTGTGCACTGCCCCGTGGGTCTCCCGGTCGCGGCTGGCTGCGACAGAGCCTGGACTCAAACCCAGAATCTCTAGTGGCACAGCTAGCACTGTGATGCAGTGCCTTAGACCACTGCACCACTCGGGAGGCATAATCTTTGTGATTGTCAACTGTATTCTTGTACAGTATTCTATTATGCTGTATTATATGGACTGGAATTACAAACATTGTTCAAACCATGATGAAGCTGAAGAGAACATGCAATTCTGGTGGAGCCTACAAAGTTACAACTATAGGCTATAGAATTAATTTAATGTTGAAATATAATAGGGCCTATTTGTGTAATGAGCAGGCTGACACATACAGTACCTGTCAAAAGTTTGGACACACCTACCAATTCCAGGGTTTTTCTCTATTTTCACTATTTTCTACATTGTATAATAATAGTGAAGACATCAAAACTATGAAATAACACAGATGGAATCATATAGTGACCAAATAAGTGTTAAACAAATCTAAATATATTTGAGATTTGAGATTCTTAAAAGTAGCCACCCTTTGGCTTGATGACAGCTTTGCACACACTTGGCATTCTCTCAACCAGCTTCATGAGGTAGTCACCTGTAATGAATTTCAATTTCCAGGTGTGCCTTGTTAAAAGTTAATTTGTGGAATTTCTTTCCTTCTCTTAGTGAGTTTGAGCCAATCAGTTGTGTTGTGACAGGGTAGCGGTGGTATACAGAAGATAGCCCTATTTGGTAATAGACCAAGTCGATATTATGGAAAGAACAGCTCAAATAAGCAAAGAGAAATGACAGTCCATCATTACTTTAAGACATGAAGGTCAGTCAATGCGGAATAATTCAAGAACTTTGAAAGATTCTTCAAATGCAATTGCACTATGATGAAACTGGCTCTCATGAGGACCGCCACAGGAAAGGAAGACCCAGAGTTACCTCTTGCAGCCCAAATAAATGCTTCACAGAGTTCAAGTAACAGACACATCAACTGTTCAGAGTAAACTGTGGCCTTTATGGTCGAATTGCTTCCAAGACACACGAGCAATGGACATTAGAACAGTGGAAATCTGTCCTTTGGTCTGATGAGTCCAAATTTGAGAATTTTGGTTACAACCGCTGTGTCTTTGTGAGACACAAAGTAGGTGAAAGGATTATCTCTGCATATGTGGTTCCCACGGTGAAGCATGGAGGAGGTGGGATGATGTGAGGGTGCTTTGCTGGTGACACGGTCTGTGATTTATTTAGAATTCAAGGCACACTTAACCAGCATTGCTTCCACAGCATTATGCTGCGATACGCCATCCCATCTGGTTTGCGCTTAGTGGGACCATCATTTGTTTTTCAACAGGACAATGACCCAAAACATACCTCCAGGCTGTGGAAGGGCTATTTGACCAAGAAGGAGAGTGATGGAGTGCTGCATCAGATGACCTGGCCTCAACCCAATTGCAATGTTTTGGGATGAGTTGGACCGCAGAGTGAAGGAAACTCCTTCAAGACTGTTGGAAAAGCATTCCAGGTGAAGCTGGTTGAGAGAATGCCAAGTGTGTGCAAAGCTGTCATCAAGGCAAAGGGTGGCTACTTTGAAAAATCTAAAATCTAAAATATAATGTCACGACTTCCGCCGAAGTCGGTCCTTCTCCTTGTTCGGGCGGCGTTCGGCAGTCGACGTCACCGGTCTTCTAGCCACCGCCGATCCACTTTTCAATTTCCATTAATTTTGTCTTCATTATACACACCTGGTTTCTATTCCCATAATTACATGTTCCTTATTTAAACCCTCTGTTTCCCCCATGGTTTTGTGCGTGTTTGTTATTGTACAGTTGGTCTGTAATTTGAGCGTGTTATATTTTACTACTTGGAATTTGTAGTTGATTCAGTAAAAATACATGACTACTCATCTCTGTTGTCCTGCGCCTGACTCCGCTTTACCTGCTACACTGAGACGCTTGACATATATTTTGATTTGTTTAACACTTTTTTGTTACGACATGTATTATTTCATAGCTTTGATGTCTTCACTATTATTCTACAATGTATAAAATAGTAAAAAATAAAGAAAAACTCTTGAATGAGTGGGTTTGTCTGAACTTTTGACTGATACTGTATAAAGGCCTAACTTTCAGAATTGTCCACCTAATGATATTAGCCTACCTAGATTGGTTGTTCTTATCATTCTAATGTCAGCATTCAATATCATAGGACTAGAATTAGATGCAGACGGCTTTCACTTCTCTTCACGAAGATTGAATGGTTATGGTTCTGAGTAAATAACTGCTATAGCCATTGCGTGTTCCCTCTTCTTTTAAACTACCAGTGAGTTTTTTTTTATTGAACTAGACAAGTCAGTTAAGAACAAATTTATATTTACAATCATGGCCTAAGGAACAGTGGGTTAACGGTCTTGTTCAGGGGTAGAACGACAGATTCTTTACCTTGTCAGCTTAGGGATTCAATCAAGGAATCTTTTGGTTACTGGCCCAACGCTCTAACCACTAGGCTACCTGCCGCCTCAAGTTATATTGGCTGCTGTTTTTAACATTCAGCAAAAAAGAGCTTGCGTCACTCTTTGAATAATCTATTGGTAAAATAAATGCAAAAAAAAAATATTATGTCCAGCCAGCGTTTTGAGTCTAGCTTTTCCTGCATGCATGGGATTCCAAGAGCTAAGGATTTTTTTTTTTTAGGTGAGAGGCCAGCAGAGAATAGGCATGTGCGTATTTCCCAAGAGACAGTGCCTATCAGTTAGAAGCTTATTATGCATAACCCATCATTAATGAGCTAACTATAAGGCTAATACTGCATTGAACGTAAAGAGGTAGGCTAGGACATCTATATATAGGGCTATAGGACTATATTTCAATCTAGAAACAGGATTATCTAATTTGGATGCAGTTTGAATGGAGATGATGGAGAGAGAGAAAGACTGTGAGAGTGTGCTCGAGCGTGTAATGATTTAAAGCAATGATATTCGAGTGATAGGCTGTTTTAAAACTTAATATTTCTTTTTAATAATCTTTACAATAAAAAAACAATGCGACCCCCGAAAGCCAGATAGAGATGGGTAAATTAGACACGCATTCAACCTTTATATTACTGTAGCATAGGCTACGCTGCAGCAAAATGTAGGCCTACCTGTCACAAGTCCAAAAAGTTCCCATGATGAGATGATAGGTTTATTATTGTGCTCTATACTGAGATGGGCTGTCTGTCCCCACCCTGAGCATTGATTCATCATGCAGAGGCCGTAGAGAAGCCAGATTTAGACATCACATGTCATTTAACAGTTCCATTTCACGCCATGCTGTTCATATAAATAATTGTTTAGAATTTACCCGTTTCTCGCAAGGGAGTGGTTCTGGGGGTTTCCGCCACTCAACCCTAGTCTGAAAAGATGTGTTTAAAGAGGAGCATAAACTATGGTGTTCTCTGGGATTAAATATTAAATACTTTAGCTAGGCTTCATTGAGGTTCTGTTCTATGGTTAGAATAACAGAATGGTGATATGTTGTGAATATCAGCAGAACAGTTGTAACATTAAATTGGAAGTTACAGCATTTTAGCATCATGAAATCTTATTCCAATCTGTTCATATACACCCCCAGGAAGAATATATTTTTAAACATTTTCTTACAAGCGAGCACACATTTTCACATTTTCATAAATTCTTAGAATGTTTGAGAATTACGTATATTAAGGCATTTGTGAAAATTCTAGTGGGAAAGCGTCCGTGCGTTTGGACAATTAATAGACACTGCAGTAAATAAAACCTAGTAAAATCATCTGTCTCGCCCAGGTCCAGAGTCTACACAGATAGGTGCGCCATAGTCAATCAGAGGTACAGTAGGCATTATGCAAACAAGTCATTTGCCACATGGGCCTGCCATAATTCCCTTTGAACTGGACTGTGTGTTTACAGGCAGTTGCAACAGCACGACCTTAGATCGCTAAAAGACACCTGAATGGATTTCTGAAAATATGTAAATACCACATTTGGGAACTTTACAGTCCTATTGATCAAATAACCATGAAAAGATAGGCTATCACTTATGCAGATCAACAACAAGACCAACAACTAATGCTAGCCAGAGCAAGAGGAGCTGAAATCTAACGAAGAAACATTAGATAAACCCTCTTAAACTTTTTCAGCTAGTTGGCCGTCAAAATTGCATTGATAAACGATGGGGAATTCTGCAGTTTGCTTGCCAATGCAAGCTTGTCCCAACCAAGCAAGCAAACTAATTGGCTAAAATTGCCAGCTAGCTACTTCCAGGCAATAAATGAGAGTCACCTCACTCTGACCATTTTACTAACCGTAGCAGAGCTGGTTAGGCTGTTTACATGTTAACTAGAGCGTACTTTTTTTTTTTTGCCTACGTTTACTGACACCGGTCATATTCAGCGGGTGTTGCACGTTTGTAAATTCATGAGTTATTCTGCACTCTGGCACACTCAGATGAGAGAGCTCTGAAATCGGAGTAGAGAGCCAGAATGAATTTGTGAACGCAAGAGATATGCTAAGTGGATAACAGTCGTTATAGTTCACCATAGCTAGCTAGCTAGTAAAATGAATCACATTTCTTGGTAGCTATCCAAATTACACCTAATTCTCTAACTGTGTTAAGCCACCGAAAAACAATATTAGGGGAAAAAGTCTCACCCACTCCTCCAATGACATGACATCCTCCTAGCAGCTAGCAAGCTAGCTATCTAGCTAACATTGGGTTCAGTGTTTTTATCTTGCTACATAAATAGATACGCTAGCCTATTAGCCATGTTATTGCCCTTGCTAGTTTGATTGTATTGGTATTCCCAGACTTCGTCCGATTTTGTCCAAAATATTGAGTCATTGAAACTGAAACAGTGAATCCCGAATGGAGGCAGCGAACAACGTACCAGGCCAGAAAGAACCTATTTTTAAAACCCCTTATAAAGATGGATTTGTAGCATGAACTGGGAATTGGATATTTATGACTGGTAATATGATTGTCTGTTTGTTTCATATATTTAAACTCCACAGAGACACTCCTCTGCAATCCCCGCCTCAATTAGACTACCAGAGTAAAAACAAACTAAAGTCTCTCTCTCTCTCCAGTAGGTTGCTCAGGGTGGTACCAGACACACCAGAACAGAGGAGAAGTAAAACAAGTGGCTCCTCTACACAGTGGGATGAGAGCCAGAGTGGCTAGAGTCTCCTCTACACAGTGGGATGAGAGCCAGAGTGGCTAGAGTCTCCTCTACACAGTGGGATGAGAGCCAGAGTGGCTAGAGTCTCCTCTACACAGTGGGATGAGAGCCAGAGTGGCTAGAGTCTCCTCTACACAGTGGGATGAGAGCCAGAGTGGCTAGAGTCTCTCTACACAGTGGGATGAGAGCCAGGGTGGCTAGAGTCTCCTCTACACAGTGGGATGAGAGCCAGAGTGGCTAGAGTCTCCTCTACACAGTGGGATGAGAGCCAGAGTGGCTAGAGTCTCCTCTACACAGTGGGATGAGAGCCAGGGTGGCTAGAGTCTCCTCTACACAGTGGGATGAGAGCCAGGGTGGCTAGAGTCTCCTCTACACAGTGGGATGAGAGCCAGAGTGGCTAGAGTCTCCTCTACACAGTGGGATGAGAGCCAGGGTGGCTAGAGTCTCCTCTACACAGTGGGATGAGAGCCAGAGTGGCTAGAGTCTCCTCTACACAGTGGGATGAGAGCCAGGGTGGCTAGAGTCTCCTCTACACAGTGGGATGAGAGCCAGAGTGGCTAGAGTCTCCTCTACACAGTGGGATGAGAGCCAGAGTGGCTAGAGTCTCCACTACACAGTGGGATGAGAGCCAGAGTGGCTGAATGTTCAGGGCCAATTGGCCCGACCTCTCCCAGTAAAACTTTAATGAGCCGCTTATTCCTTTGTTTTGTTTAAGATTTTTCTTCCTTTTAATAAAATATGGAATAGCATGTAATTGTATCCCAGCTTGGCTTGAATGAGTCTGGCTCAGCACGACCTCAGACAGAGAGGGGGGATGGAGGGAGGGATGGAGAAAAAGAGAGGGGAGGGAGAGGGACAGAAGAATAGAGAGGTACAAGCCACTGCTTAGGAGAGACAGGAGAGGGCGAGACAAAAGAGAGGGAGAAGGAGTAGACAGAAAGAATAAGGAGAAAAACAGAGAGAGCTTACAGTATGAGTAATGTGCTCTTATCTTGTACAGAGGGATATACAGTGTGTTGTTCCAAGAGTGATTGAGTACCAGATACTGTCTGGAGATATATAATAACAGTGGGGCAGTAGATGACCCTGAGGCCTATGGATAATAGTGTAAAGAGAGTGATGTGTTTACAGTGTGTTATACATGCCATCAGTATGAGTAGTTAGTTACTACGGCTTGTCTGCTCTGCTCCATAGAACTTTGGGTATTCCATGAATTCCGATTTCCGACCATCCCATAATTCCGGATAACAATGAATCAGAATGGATCAGGGCAAACAAGCACTCTTTCTGTCGTCTCTGCTAATCTCTCCGGTTACTGTTCCAAAGCCAATGTGTTTTCAAGTCAAATATAAATAAAAATAAATGCTTTTTCCATACATAACTTTCACTTCCACATCCCACCACAAGCTTTAGCGGGAAAAAGACGAGGTGTGGAAAATGACTCTAATGTGTGCCTGTTGGCCAATATGGCACTGCAGAAGTCAATACATCTCTTTGGTCAACGGCTTTAGAGCAGGCTGCATGATTTACACACCGCATTGGCCGTGCTAGCGTGGCATGGAACTACTACTGCTACAGAACTCTTCTCATCTTCTTTAATTCTCTCAAACTCTCTCTCTCTTTTGCATGGTCAATCGCTCTCTCTCTCCCTTTCTCTCTCAGATTCTCTCACTCTCTCTAAGAGAGATACCAATCCGAATAACCTATAACCCATATACCAGTCCAAATAAACCATATACCTATCCAAATAACCCACATACCTAACCAAATAACCTGTATACCTTTATAAATACCTGTATACCTATTGAAATAAACTGTATACGCATCCAAATAACCTAATATACCTATCCAAATAACTAATATCTATCCAAATAACATATATACCTATCCAAATAACCTAATATACCTATCCAAATAACTAATATCTATCCAAATAACATATATACCTATCCAAATAACCCTAATATACCTATCCACAAAACCTGTATACATATCCAAATAACCCTAATATACCTATCCAAATAACCTGTATATCTATCCAAATATCCTGCATACCCACCAAATAACCTAATGTACCTATCCAAATAAACTGTATACCTACCCAAATAACCTGCATACCCATCCAAATAACCTAATATATCTATCAAAATAACCTGTATAACTATCCAAATAACGTGCATACAATTCCAAATAACCCTAATATACCTATCCAAATAACCTGCATAACATTTCAAATAACCTGCTTACATATCCAAATAACCTGTATACCTATCCAAATGACCCTAATATACCTATCCAAATAACCCTAATATACCCATCCAAACAACCCTAATATACCTATCAAAATAACCTAATATACCCATCAAAATAACCTGTATAACTATCCAAATAACCTGCATACAATTCCAAATAACCCTAATATACCTATCCAAATAACCTGTATACCTATCCACATAACCCTAATATACCTATCCAAATAACCCTAATATACCTATCCAAATAACCCTAATATACCTATCCAAATAACCCTAATATACCTATCCAAATAACCCTAATATACCTATCCAATCAACCTATATACCCATCCAAATAACCTGTATACATATCCAAATAACCTGTATACCTATCCAAATAACCTGTATACCTGACCAACCCAGAAGAGAGTCAAAATGTTACCCCGGAGAATGCATCAATCACAGAGAATGTGTTTGCCTGTCTTGGTAACCCTCATAACACATTGGTAGGAGCAATATTTCCCAATCCTTTAATATGCTGGTAGTGTAATTCAGTGATAACATATTGTAGAGAATTCAGGGGGCAGCCCTGACCGACTGAAACCCGGGTCTATCGACTGTCAAGCCAACACCTTCACCGTTATGCCAAGAGGTCTGAACGACCTGACAACGTTGCTAGGTGTTGGGTTAAAGTCTCTACAATATACTGTAGCTACACGTTTTTACCCTCTGGTTAAGAAAGCCATCTCTCTCTCTGTGCAAAGACTTACTGTAGACTAAATGTCAAAGCTGTCTGTATTACTGGTACACTGACTAGAAGATCATGAAAAATGGGAGACCTTAATAATCTGTCTCGACGGACCAATCTAAAGGTGCAAGAGTGATCCAAAGACTGATAGATAAGGGACACACTCTTGGATTTCGTTTTTAAATCTGTGTTTTACACTACACTTTACGTCGTATAATTGTTCCTGTCTTGGGCTCCCGAGTGGGGCAGCGGTCTAAGGCACAGCTACTCAGTGCTAGAGGTGTCACTACAGACACCCTGGTTTGAATCCAAAAATGTATGCAGTTCTGTCCTTGAGCTGTTCTTGTCTATTGATGTTCTGTATTATGTCATGTTTCATGTTTTGTGTGGACCCCAGGAAGAGTAGCTGCTGCTTTTGCAACACCTAATAAAATAACAAAAAATACCAGGCTGTATCACAACCGGCCGTGATTGGGAGTCCCATAGGGCGGCGCACAATTGGCCCAGCATCGTCTGGGTTTGGCCGGTTTAGGCCGTCATTGTAAATAGGAATGTGTTCTTAACTGACTTGCCTAGTTAAATAAATGTGAAATAAAATAAAATAAACAAACATCAGTGTGGTCACTACTCCTTGACAAAGCGGGCAAAGGTAAAAGAACCCAATCCACCTTGAGAAAGATATCCTCCTGATTACTGGAGAACACAGTGTACTGTACAGTAGACAACTGTGACATATGACCATGTCAGCAGCATACTGTCTAGGCCGGGGGCACTGTTTGTTCTTATGTCTTTTGGACTGGAGCCGTGTTGTACCCCTTTATTCTATATAATAGAAACAGACCGATACAGATGTGATATCTTCATTTGATCACTGTTGTCGCAGAGAAATGAAAATTGTAGTGAAATCAAGGTATGAAAAGGCTCCTAAAGTTTGTAATATCCACTTAAAATGTTCAGACTTCAATTGCCCTAATGAAAAATTTATCAACTCCTACCGAAATGTCCATTCATTATTTCACATAATAATCCTGTTGCTGCAGGAGTATATTTTGCTGCTGTGAGAAACTGGTCAAATTAAGATAGCACACCTGTACATTATCACCCTGCCAGCCCTGCCAGGAACAGAACAGAACCATGGGACCAAGCAGGACAAAGGTAGCTACAGGTACATATATGTGCTTCCAGTCTCTTCTTGCCTGACGAGCCAGTATATATCTATGTGTTAAGGGGTTATAAACACTAACCTGACGAGCTAGTATATCGCTATGTGTTATGGGGTTAAACACTCACCTGAGATCCTCTTGAGCTTCTCTTGTTGTCCCATTCTGGCATCTGTAGGGAAAACAGAGGGAGAGAGAAATTACAATTCTGTACATTTACATGTTAGTCATAAAGCAGACACTCTTATCCAGAGCGACATACAACCATTGAATTTTACTTCTCAACTTAAGGGTGCTAAAATGACCGCAACAATCACAATCACGATCATTCATACTCTAATATAGATTAGAGTATGTTATCTTGTGAAAATCCTTATTCTCCTCCCCTGCTGCTGTTCAACTAGGCTAAATAATGAAAGGAAAAAGCAGGAAGAAGAGAAATGGAGGGAATCAGCAAATGCTGGAGGGTTTGTTTATTTTATTTTTTTACTTTCCATTAAGCACCAGGCTTTCTAATTCAATTTTACAGTCAGGTTTAAGTTTACTTTGGTTCCTTTCACAGCCTAATGGCCCGGTGGAGCCTTTCGACTTGATGTACTCTAATGAACATCGCAGTGTGTGTGTGTGTGTGTGTGTGTGTGTGTGTGTGTGTGTATGTGTCCTCCCACAGGTCTCGTAAAGCCATTTTCCACTTCCCTAGGAGTCACCCAGCCAGCCCGTCACCCAGCTCAGCACCAGTGTCACTAATCACAAGCTGTCGCTGTCTATCTGCTCCACAAAACACACACACACACACAGAAATCAGATGCACTACCACTACTGAACGAACAGAACAAACATAAACCCTGCTTCTTTTAAGCTTTCCAAGTTCCAAAGTACGCACGGCAGAGCTCCAAAGCAACACTGTGCTCCAAAGCAAGGAACACTGTGCATGGCTACAGTTAGCAAGCTGTACTGTTTTAGCTAGGAACATTGTGCATGTCTACAGTTAGCTAGTTGTACTAATTTAGCTAAGAATACTGTGCATGGCTACAGTTAGCTACACACAAAAAAAAGTATTCTATATACTGCCAAATAAGGGTTATTTGGCTTGTAACAATAACAGATCCCCCTTTGGTGCTATATAAAACATTTTTGGAAGTTTCTATAAAGAACCATTTCCTCAGGTTCCAAAATGGAACCTGTATGGTGCTATAAAGAACCATTTCCTAAGGTTCCAAAATGGAACCTGTATGATGCTATAAAGAACCATTTCCTAAGGTTCCTAAGGTGGAGTGCTGCGAAGATGGTTGTCCTTCTGGAAGGTTCTCCCATCTCCACAGAGGAACTCTGGAGCTCTGTCAGAGTGACCAGCGGATTCTTGGTCACCTCCCTGACCAAGGCCCTTCTCCCCCAATTGCTCAGTTTGGCCGGGCGGCCAGCTCTATGGAGACTCTTGGTGGTTCCAAACTTCTTCCATTTAAGAAGGATGGAGGCCACTGTGTTCTTGGAGACCTTCAATGCTGCATACATTTTTTGGTACCCTTCCCCAGATCTGTGCCTCGACACAATCCTGTCTCAGAGCTCTATGGACAATTCCTTCAACCTCATGGCTTGTTTTTTTCTCTGACATGCAATGTCAACTGTGGGACCTTATATAGACAGGTATGTGCCTTTCCAGATCATGTCGAATCAATTGAATTTACCACAGGTGGAAGCCAATCAAGTTGTAGAAACATCTCAAGGATGATCAATGGAAACAGGATGTACCTGAGCTCAATTTCGAGTCTCATTCTAAAACGGATTAAATATATGCAGTATCAGTCAAAAGTTTGGACAAACCTATTAATTCAAGGGTTTTTCTTAATTTTTACTATTTTCTACATTGTAGAATAATAGTGAAGACATCAAAATTATGAAATAACACATGGAATCATGTTGTAACCAAAAAAGTGTTATATATTTTATATTTGAGATTCTTCAAAGTAGCCACCCTTTGCCTTGATGACGACTTTGCACACTCTTGGCATTCTCTCAACCAGCTTCAGGAAGTAGTCACCTGGAATGAATTTCAATTAACAGGTGTGCCTTGTTAAAAGTTAATTTGTGGAATTTCTTTCCTTTGACCCAATCAGTTGTGTTATGACAAGGTAGGGATGGTAGACAGAAGATTGGTAAAAGACCAAGTCTATATTATGGCACTGTCAATGATTTATTTAGAATTTAAAAAAAGCAGCCAACAAGTTCTCAGCATATGTGGGAACTCCTTCAAGACTGTTGGAAAAGCATTTCAGGTAAAGTTGGTTGAGATAATGCCAAAAGTATTTAAATCTGTCATGAAGGCAAAGGGTAGCTACTTTGAAGAATCTAAAATGTTAAATATTTTAGCAAATTTATAAAAAAATAAAAGAAACGTATTTACATAAGTATTCAGTCTTGTCTGTAACATAACAAAATGTGTAAAAAGGGGAGGGGTCTGAAAACTTTCCGAATGCACTGTATGTACATAATATATCTCAATTACCTCGTACACCTGCACACCAACACTGTTCTGGTACACCGTGTATATAGCCAAGTTATTACCTTGTACTCCTGCACATCGACTCGGTACTGATACCACATGTATATAGCCAAGTTATTACCTCATATGCCTGCACATTGACTCAGTACTGGTACCCCGTGTATAAAGCCAACTTATCGTTACTCATTGTGTATTTATTCCCCGTGTTATTATAATTTTTTCAACTATTTTTTATCTCTCTGCATTGTTTGGAAGCGTCCGTAAGTAAACATTTCACTGTTAGTCTACATCTGTTGTGTACGATGCATGTGACAAATAACATTTGATTTAAGATGTTATTATTGATTTGAGATGTTATTATTGATTTGAGATGTTATTATTGATTTGAGATGTTATTGATTTGAGATATTATTGATTTGAGATATTATTGATTTGAGATGTTATTATTGTGTTCAGCTGCATCAGGTGTGCTAACCCTGGAACGTCTGGTCCATTGTTGCCAACAGCAACTCAGAGGTGACCTCTTTTACACATGAAGAAGGACTGATTGGTGATTGAACAATTGTGCCAAGAAGTTTTGCACGTGTGCTGAAGAGGTTCACATTCATGGGAGTATTTTATATCAGCTGTGACCAAATGTTGACTTTTGATTTGATTTACTCAACTGACTTTCAAGTCTTTTTTTGTAGAGAGTTGTGTTTACTTTTTTTGCAAAAAAATGTGCTTAGCATTTGCATTGTGTGTGAAAAAGAATACTGTTGTGTCCATTAGGTTCTGATGGAGATCAAGTGGACCCCAAGTTTCATTAAAAGTGTCTTAGCGATCAAGAAAAACTGGAACTACATATTAATAGGTAAAAGAGGAAATAACCATTTTCTGAACTGCAAAGAATCATTGAAGGGCTCAATGGGTTCTTTGAGTCATCATGGTTCCACATAGAACCAGCACATTCCCAAAGAACCCTTGAGGAACCCTATTTTCTTAGTGTGTAGGAGTATTGTGTTAGGCTACTTTAGGATACAGTAGTGTTATTATGGTGAATGCTGTTTCCCACAGTAGAAACAATTTGTAAACAAAGCTTATAGTTCACTTCCTGTGGCCTTATCACCGGGTCAGGAGACTTTTATCAGCTGCACTGAATAAGAACTGTGTTAACCCTTAACTTAACCATTCGGAATATATGCCTATACTTAACCTTCAAAATTGTACCTTTATGGACAAACGTTGGATTCTGCAGTGAGACTGTGAGAGCTTGTTGCTCTGTTAGCTATAATCCTAATACGGGAGTGTGGCACTCAGATTAATTAGTAGCTATCTGGCTGCCAGAACCTCTTGGGTTGGTTTGATTAGAAAGCCCTGGGATTGACCTCATTGCTCTACAACATCATGGCTTAATTACAATCAACAACAACAGACACACATATAAAAAACAACATGTCAACGATAGGCACTTCTCTTAGACCAGCTCAGTGAAGAGTGATGCTGCTAGAGTTTAGAGCTAGTCTATGTTTTAAGTACTAACATTTCAGCTAGTCTATGATGCCTGTGTTCCCTCTAGTCAGTACAGCTAGTCTATGATGCCTGTGTTCCCTCTAGTCAGTACAGCTAGTCTATGATGCCTGTGTTCCCTCTAGTCAGTACAGCTAGTCTATGATGCCTGTGTTCCCTCTAGTCAGTACAGCTAGTCTATGATGCCTGTGTTCCCTCTAGTCAGTACAGCCAGTCTATGATGCCTGTGGTCCTTCTAGTCAGTACAGCTAGAGTATGATGCCTGTGGTCCCTCTAGTCAGTACAGCTAGAGTATGATGCCTGTGGTCCCTCTAGTCAGTACAGCTAGAGTATGATGCCTGTGGTCCCTCTAGTCAGTAGAGTACTAGTATTACTGATGATAGGAGCAGACATATATCAACTAGGCTGATCTGAAGCTACTAACGAGGGATACATGTAGTTACATTATGCAGACAATGTGTGTGTGTGTGTATTCTGTGTGTGTGTGTGTGTGTGTGTGTGTGTTTCTACTCTGTGTGTGTGTGTTCTGTGTGTGTGTGTGTGTTTCTACTCTGTGTGTGTGTGTTCTGTGTGTGTGTGTGTGTATTCTGTGTGTGTGTGTGTGTTTCTACTCTGTGTGTGTGTGTGTGTGTGTTTCTACTCTGTGTGTGTGTGTGTGTGTGTGTGTGTGTGTGTGTGTGTGTGTGTGTGTGTGTGTGTGTGTGTGTGTGTGTGTGTGTGTGTGTGTGTGTGTGTGTGTGTGTGTCAAGTGTGTGTGGAGGTGGCACAATGGATGGAAGAGTTGAAACTGGGCTAGTCATGAATGAATGATAATGAATTAGTTGCGTCATCATGCAGTGAGTGAGCTATATTAGGCCTGTGACATTTCCGGGTCCCCTTGGCACACACTGTTAGAAGTGCTTCAGAGCCTCAATGGGGTTAATAAGAGAGACCCAATAAGGAAAGTAGTTTAAGTTCGTATGAGTTTCAGGTTGATCAGCCTGCAACTGGCACAGTACCCACCATCACGGCTCAAAGCTATCCGCAATAGATGTACATTTACACTATCACTGTTTCTCTATGCTGAGAGGCAGGTGTAACAGCAACCGCAGAGCTTATTCCAGTGGTGTTTGCTCTTTGGATTGGTCCACTTTTCAAGCCATCAGTGTTTACACATCACCACTCCTGTGGCAGAGCTGAGCTGCTTGCTGTGGCTCAGAGCCATAGGGGTGGTGAAGGAGAGAGAGAGAGAGAGAGAGAGTCTGGCTGGTCAAGCAAAGAGGAAAACTTTATTTAGGGCAAAGGTAGAAGTGCTGGGATTGGTTTGAATAGGCACCAATAACACATTGTTGTGAGTGTAAGGTTTGGCTGCTCATGCTTTCATGCTTGTGATATCAACACTGGTCTGGATGGCTACTGAGTGGTAGTCACAGACTGGTCTGGATGGCTACTGAGTGGTACTGTAGTCACAGACTGGTCTGGTTGGCTACTGAGTGGTACTGTAGTCACAGACTGGTCTGGTTGGCTAATGAGTGGTAGTCACAGACTGGTTTGGTTGGCTACTGAGTGGTAGTCACAGAGTGGTCTGGATGGCTACTGAGTGGTACTGTAGTCACAGACTGGTCTGGTTGGCTACTGAGTGGTAGTCACAGACTGGTCTGGTTGGGCTACTGAGTGGTAGTCACAGACTGGTCTGGTTTGGGCTACTGAGTGGTACTGTAGTCACAGACTGGTCTGGTTGGCTACTGAGTGGTAGTCACAGACTGGTCTGGTTGGCTACTGAGTGGTACTGTAGTCACAGACTGGTCTGGTTGGCTACTGAGTGGTACTGTAGTCACAGACTGGTCTGATTGGCTACTGAGTGGTACTGTAGTCACAGACTGGTCTGGTTGGCTACTGAGTGGTACTGTAGTCACAGACTGGTCTGATTGGCTACTGAGTGGTACTGTAGTCACAGACTGGTCTGGTTGGCTACTGAGTGGTACTGTAGTCACAGACTGGTCTGGTTGGCTACTGAGTGGTAGTCACAGACTGGTCTGGTTGGCTACTGAGTGGTACTGTAGTCACAGACTGGTCTGGTTGGCTACTGAGTGGTACTGTAGTCACAGACTGGTCTGGTTGGCTACTGAGTGGTAGTCACAGACTGGTCAAGCCAGGAGGAAACCAACTGTAGTGCCTCTCTTACAGTAATGTTATTTAGGACAAATGTAATGTGTGTGATTTGAATAGCCACAAATAGCCACAAATAGCGTCTTTAGAGTGTTATGGTTTGAGATGTTGAAGCAGAAGTAGTGTGTGTTTAAGTTGCGTCGTGCGCTGATCATGTTCTCAAAAGACCACCTAGAATTTGTTGATATTTGATATAGTTTCATTCCAAAACGCTATGTATATCCTTTTTCAGAAATGTTGGTAAATTAGCTTTTATTGTTTAAAGAAATTATGAGAAAGATGTATATATTTTTTCACTAGCTAATCTTGAGATTGGATTTTTCAATAACAGACATGTATTTGTTTAAAAATCTATCACTTGATGGTTTCATTTCAGAGAGACAAATAATCATGTTTTTTTGTTGTTGCTTAAATGCTATAAATGTGCCTCACTCTCAGAGATATAACTAGGTTTTACACAGTCTAATGTAACAAATAACTATATTTTTTTATAAAGAAATGTACAAAAAAAACATTTGTGACATCAATATTTGTTTTATATTTTTGGTATAATTCAATGCAGTGATATGAGATCTAAACGTTTACATTTGACATTTAATAGATGCTTTCATCCAGAGCGATGAACAGTAAGTGCATTCAGCAGGGGTGGAAAAAGTGCCCAATTGTCATACTTGAGTAAAAGTAAAGACACATTAATAGAAAATGACTCAAGTAAAAGTGAAAGTCACCCAGTAAAATACTACTTATGTAAAAGTCTAAAATTGTATCAAAAGTAAATGTAATTGCTAAAATATACTTAATTATCAAAAGTAAATGTATAAATCACTTCAAATCTCTTATATTAAGAAAACCAGACAGCGCCATTTTTATTAAATGTGTTACGGATAGCCAGGGGCACACTCCAATACTAAAAAAAATGTACAAATTATTAATTTGTGTTTATTGAGTCCACCAGATCAGAGGCAGGGGATGACCAGGGATGTTCTCTTTAAGTGCATTTTCCTGTCCTGCTAAGAATTCAAAAAGGTAACAAGTACTTTTGAATGTCATGGAAAATGTATGGAGCAAAAAGTACATTATTTTCTAGTAAAAGTTAAAGTAGTCAACAACAAAAGAATAGTTGTCACGTATACTCCCTCTCGGGCCTCTAGGTCATCAGGCTGCTGATTATCCCGCACACCTGTCACCATCGTTTCGCGCACCAGCGCCTCATGACACTCACCTGGACTCCATCACCTCCTCGATGATCTTCCCTATATCTGTCACTCCCCCTGGTTCTTTCCTCAGGTGTTATTGACTCTGTTTTCATGTCGGTGCGTTGTTTGTGTTTCGTGTTTCGCTTATTTATTAAAACACTCACCCGATTCTCAGCGCATTCGTGAGACAGAATAACACCTCACCTAAGGGAAGCATCAGGGAGGTGTTTTATTTTGTTGTTAATATTTCTGATGAAAAAACACAACTGTGAAAAATATTGGATGAGGACTTAATTTGTAGATAAAAACTCTTAATTTGTAGGAAATATTACCTCTTGCTTTCAGTGCTGTCAGTGTTTTTAGTTAAAGTGACATTGGGACAGATGGCTAAGGACAGCCTGGAGACTTCATGTCCCAGGATGCCAGAGTGTCAGAGAGTAGGAAGGAGGTGTCCTGGAGGAAATAACAGTTCCTCAGTAGACCTGGGGACACACCTGGCCAGCTGCCCCCTTAACATACACACACACGCATACACACACATACACAGACACACACACACTTGTACGTGCACCTGCACACACGCAACCCTTATAGACCTTGGAAGAACATGCTGGGGTCCAGATGTTCACTTGGCTTCATTAACTAAATGTCCAATTGATTATGTCGATAAGAAAATAGCCTTTACCTGGGCATGCAGAACTGTAATGGTTGAACCCACCACAGCAACATGCAGGTCTGTAATGGGTGAACCCACCACAGCAACATGCAGGTCTGTAATGGTTGAACCCACCACAGCAACATGCAGGTCTGTAATGATTCAACCCACCACAACAACATGCAGATCTGTAATGGTTGAACCCACCACAGCAACATGCAGGTCTGTAATGGGTGAACCCACCACAGCAACATGCAGGTCAGTAATGGGTGAACCCACCACAGCAACATGCAGGTCTGTAATGGGTGAACCCACCACAGCAACATGCAGGTCTGTAATGGGTGAACCCACCACAGCAACATGCAGGTCTGTAATGGTTGAACCCACCACAGCAACATGCAGGTCTGTAATGGTTGAACCCACCACAGCAACATGCAGGTCTGTAATGATTCAACCCACCACAGCAACATGCAGGTCTGTAATGGGTGAACCCACCACAGCAACATGCAGGTCTGTAATGGTTGAACCCACCACAGCAACATGCAGGTCTGTAATGGTTGAACCCACCACAGCAACATACAGGTCTGTAATGGGTGAACCCACCACAGCAACATGCAGGTCTGTAATGGGTGAACCCACCACAGCAACATGCAGGTCTGTAATGGTTGAACCCACCACAGTAACATGCAGGTCTGTAATGGGTGAACCCACCACAGCAACATGCAGGTATGTAATGGGTGAACCCACCACAGCAACATGAAGGTCTGTAATGGGTGAACCCACCACAGCAACATGCAGGTCTGTAATGGGTGAACCCACCACAGCAACATGCAGGTCTGTAATGGGTGAACCCACCACAGCAACATGCAGGTCTGTAATGGGTGAACCCACCACAGCAACATGCAGGTCTGTAATGGGTGAACCCACCACAGCAACATGCAGGTCTGTAATGGTTGAACCCACCACAGCAACATGCAGGTCCTCTCAGTTTCTTTAAGTAGAACCCCACCACTGAATGTTGTTGAATTGGCTCCTAAGCATCAGTGATCTTACGTCTACTAACGAGTGATATTACGTCATACATACTGGACCATAATAAAACAATACAATTCCTGAAATCTGTGTGAAACACACACACACACACACACTCACACAGACACACACACACAGACACACACAGAGACACACACACACAGAGACACACATACACACAAAATGTCAGTGCCCCCTAAAAAGAAAAACGAGGTGTATGTATCCCATCACTGACCTTTTTACTTGTTCCTACCAACTGTATCTCTCAGAAATAATGACTAGATCATAACAAGACAATAAATCTCCTTAAATCCTTTACGCAGCTCCAGCCTCATAAAAATGCCATGAGCCTGATTGAGTGTCATGTTTGCACCAAGACTGACATACATGGCCCGAGTCCCCAACAGTACTCTATTCCCTATATAGTGCATTATTTTTGACCAGGGCCCTATAGAACCCTATTCCCTATATAGTCTACTACTTTTGACCAGAGCCTAAAGAGAATAGGGAGCCATTTGGAACTCTAGGCTATGTATTTCTAAGCTTCCATCTCGCAGGACTCAAAACAGTCCATTCCTTGTAAATCAGAACTTCTATTGCTATAAAAAAATAAAATGACAGAAATATATTGCCAGATGGCACTATCTCACCACATAATGTCTGTAGCAGAGGAGGGGAGAATGTAAGTTCCGCTAAGTTATGTCTCTCAGTAGGTGCACTGTAGCTTTTAACACACAAAAAAAACGAATCTACAGTGTGTGGACGTTTTACTGCATTCGGTCTGGGTCTGTCTGACTCTGTCCATGAACACCATTGAGATTTTGAAGAAATCATTCAAGTGTGGGTTCTAGCTCTTCAGACAAAATATGAGACTCTGTGTCGTCATGTTTTTCTAGAGGCAGCGTATTAATATAGTAGTATTACCTATCCTTCACCTTTTCAGTTGATGCTAGACAAGTATAGGCATAGTGCAACTGCTCTGCCAATGTATATCGCACACAGAACGCCATAACGTTTTTGAAGAAATTAAGACAATGATTTGTGAGGTGTTGTACATTGCAGTGGGAGAACACACAGCGAAGAAGAAGTTTAATTCCACTGTAGCCTATAACAATTGCCCTTCGCTATTATACCATCTGCTCTGATCATGTTTTATGCCATCCTCTGTTTCAGGTTGGTCTGGGGCTGCATGGCTCTCACAGCTAGACCAGGAGATGAAAGGTTGGTCTGGGGCTGACTCTTACAGCTAGGCCAGGAGATGAAAGGTTGGTCTGGGGCTGACTCTTACAGCTAGACCAGGAGATGAAAGGTTGGTCTGGGACTGACTCTTACAGCTAGACCAGGAGATGAAAGGTTGGTCTGGGACTGACTCTTACAGCTAGACCAGGAGATGAAAGGTTGGTCTGGGGCTGAGTCTTACAGCTAGGCCAGGAGATGAAAGGTCGGTCTGGAGCTGACTCTTACAGCTAGACCAGGAGATGAAAGGTTGGTCTGGGGCTGACTCTTACAGCTAGACCAGGAGATGAAAGGTTGGTCTGGGGCTGACTCTTACAGCTAGACCAAGAGATGAAAGGTTGGTCTGGGGCTGACTCTTACAGCTAGACCAGGAGATGAAAGGTTGGTCTGGGGCTGACTCTTACAGCTAGACCAGGAGATGAAAGGTTGGTCTGGGACTGCATGGCTCTTACAGCTAGACCAGGAGATGAAAGGTTGGTCTGGGGCTGACTCTTACAGCTAGACCAGGAGATGAAAGGTTGGTCTGGGGCTGGCTCTTACAGCTAGACCAGGAGATGAAAGGTCGGTCTGGGGCTGACTCTTACAGCTAGACCAGGAGATGAAAGGTTGGTCTGGGGCTGACTCTTACAGCTAGGCCAGGAGATGAAAGGTTGGTCTGGGACTGACTCTTACAGCTAGACCAGGAGATGAAAGGTTGGTCTGGGGCTGACTCTTACAGCTAGGCCAGGAGATGAAAGGTTGGTCTGGGGCTGACTCTTACAGCTAGACCAGGAGATGAAAGGTTGGTCTGGGGCTGACTCTTACAGCTAGACCAGGAGATGAAAGGTTGGTCTGGGACTGCATGGCTCTTACAGCTAGACCAGGAGATGAAAGGTTGGTCTGGGGCTGACTCTTACAGCTAGACCAGGAGATGAAAGGTTGGTCTGGGGCTGACTCTTACAGCTAGACCAGGAGATGAAAGGTCGGTCTGGGGCTGACTCTTACAGCTAGACCAGGAGATGAAAGGTTGGTCTGGGACTGACTCTTACAGCTAGACCAGGAGATGAAAGGTTGGTCTGGGGCTGACTCTTACAGCTAGACCAGGAGATGAAAGGTTGGTCTGGGGCTGGCTCTTACAGCTAGACCAGGAGATGAAAGGTCGGTCTGGGGCTGACTCTTACAGCTAGACCAAGAGATGAAAGGTTGGTCTGGGGCTGACTCTTACAGCTAGGCCAGGAGATGAAAGGTTGGTCTGGGACTGACTCTTACAGCTAGACCAGGAGATGAAAGGTTGGTCTGGGGCTGACTCTTACAGCTAGGCCAGGAGATGAAAGGTTGGTCTGGGGCTGACTCTTACAGCTAGACCAGGAGATGAAAGGTTGGTCTGGGGCTGACTCTTACAGCTAGACCAGGAGATGAAAGGTTGGTCTGGGACTGCATGGCTCTTACAGCTAGACCAGGAGATGAAAGGTTGGTCTGGGGCTGACTCTTACAGCTAGACCAGGAGATGAAAGGTTGGTCTGGGGCTGACTCTTACAGCTAGACCAGGAGATGAAAGGTCGGTCTGGGGCTGACTCTTACAGCTAGACCAGGAGATGAAAGGTTGGTCTGGGACTGACTCTTACAGCTAGACCAGGAGATGAAAGGTTGGTCTGGGGCTGCATGGCTCTTACAGCTAGACCAGGAGATGAAAGGTTGGTCTGGAGCTGACTCTTACAGCTAGACCAGGAGATGAAAGGTTGGTCTGGGGCTGACTCTTACAGCTAGGCCAGGAGATGAAAGGTCGGTCTGGGGCTGACTCTTACAGCTAGGCCAGGAGATGAAAGGTCGGTCTGGGGCTGACTCTTACAGCTAGGCCAGGAGATGAAAGGTCGGTCTGGGGCTGACTCTTACAGCTAGGCCATGAGATGAAAGGTTGGTCACTGAGGACCCTGCCTTCTTTTCTTCCTGCTTTCCTGCCAGCCTGCTTCTATTGGAAACATGTTGAAGGCTTGTAATGAAGAGACATTTCACTACCCAGAAGATCTGATCATCCACTCAGATGTATTTACATCTTAGACGTTAGAGGCTTTTATAGAGCTGAAAGCTTGTTGACTCTTTTTTATCCAGTCGGGGAAAAAATGATGTTTTATGGATCAGAGCGCATTATAATATATATATATATATAAACTTGGAGCTTTAGAATGACTCATTGATTTTGAAGTGCATTCTACATCAAAGCACAGGCCACTGTTACAGTCTGGTATATGTGGATTCTATCCAACCATCCAATACTTCAGTTAACACGTTACTGATACACAGTAAAGGAGGTCGTTCTGTCCATGGTTCATTCATTTGGTTCATTCATTTGGTTCATTCATTTGGCACATCCAAACCCCTTGCACCTGATTGCCTCAAAAGTGTATTTACATTTTTATTTGACCTTTATTTAACTAGGCAAGTCAGTTAAGAACAAATTCTTATTTGCAATGACAGCCTACCCTGGCCAAACCCATTTGTGTCCCGCCCTACGTGACTCCCAATCACGGCCGGTTGTGACACAGCCTGGAATCAAACCAGGGTCTGTAATGATGCCTTTAGCACTGAGATGCAGTGCCTTTGACTGCTGCGCCACTCAGAAGCCAAAGTTACAGGAAGCTAACACACACACACACAAGCGTTACACACGCACCTACACACACACACACACACACACACACTGGTGCATGAATGTACACGCACCTTCGCACACACACAATGTGTGTCATTAGCCTAATTCCAGATGTGTAAAGGACAGATCCCATTACAGAGGTAGAAATAGAACATCATAGTAGTTCTGCTCATACACCCGTTACAGTTGTGTTGTCATGTGTTGCTGCCTTGTTGTTGTCTTAGGTGTCTCTTTATGTAGTGTAGTGTTGTCTCTCTTGTTGATGTGTGTTTTGTCCTATATTTATATTGTATTTATTTTACATTTTTAATCCCAGGCCCCTGTCCCTAGCAGGAGGCCTTTTTGCCTTTCGGTAGGCCGTCATTGTAAATAACAATTTGTTCTTAACTGACTTGCCTAGTTAAATAAAGGTTAAACAAATAAAAATAAATAAATATATAACAAGTTACAGTAAATCAGGTGCAGTGTTGTATTTAACCTGCAGGGGGCACTATTTCCCATAATTAGCAACTGTATGTGAAAAATTAGCGTACCTCTGCCACCACACCTCTGGTCAGGGCACGACTTTGATACCCTTTTTGTTGTTGTTGCTATTTATCATAATTTTTTCTCAAATTTAGAAAGATTACAACAACATAACAGTGATAACCAACATGAAAACATGATGACAACACAATGGAGGGGGACCTGGGTAATGCCAGATCTCAAAGAGCGAGTAGCACAAAATCCAAATCAAACCAATTCTGACCCATCTTGGTCCTTGTCCAAGTGACCATGCATGGTCCAGGCCTAGCCAATTCTTCCTCTGTTCAAACCTGCTCAAGGCTGAGAATTAAGACAGTCATCACACACACATATACACACATCTGGGAGAACCCCATATAAAGGCCGAGAGTCGTTCCTATTCATGCTGGGCTAATGTTTTACATTGAGCGTTGAGCGTGTGTGTCTGTGTGTGTGTGTGTGTGTGTGTGTGTGTGTGTGTGCGTGTTTGCTTGTGTGTGTGTGTGTGTGTGTGGGTGTGTTTGTGAGCACATGTGTAGAACATAGGGATGTGTGAAACTTACTCCTCTGTCTGAAGTGTTCTGCTTGCGTCGCTTCATTAGCTAGCTTTTGAGGTGACACAATCAGGTAAGATGCTTGAGGAAGGCAGTCACGTGTATTTGTAAGGCAGAGATCCCGAAGTTCGAATCCGGAATAAGTGGTAGGCGCTAAGCAAGCAGTGCGGCGTCCTTTATATGTGTTTGTTATTGTAGCTGGATAGTGTTTTAGAGGTTGGCCCGTGGGGGGTCCGTCTGTGTGATTCATTTGCGTCATCACGGTATGGAAGCGCAGGGGGCCGAGGTGAGCTGCCAAAGAGAAGGGGCCCGGGTAGAGGCAAAATAAATACGCACTCTCTCTCACAGCACACATACACAGACACACACACACACACACACACACACACACACTGGGACGCGTATAGACACACACACACACACACACACACACACTCACACTGGGACGCGTATAGACACACACACACACACACACACACACTGGGACGCGTATAGACACACACACACACACACACACTGGGACGCGTATAGACACACACACACACACTGGGACGCGTATAGACACACACACACACACACACAGCACACACACTGGGGCGCGTATAGACACACACACACACTGGGACGCGTATAGACACACACACACACACACACTGGGGCGCGTATAGACACACACACACACTGGGACGCGTATAGACACACACACAGACTGGGACGCGTATAGACACACACACACACACACACACACACACTGGCGCGCGTATAGACACACACACACACTGGGACACGTATAGACACACACACAGACACACACAAACAGACACACACACACAAAGTCACCATTATTAGTCAGTTGTACAACCGAATGCCTTCAACCGAAATGTGTCTTCCGCATTTAACCCAACCTTTCTGAATCAGAGAGGTGCGGGGGGCTGCCTTAATCGACATCCACGTCTTCGGCGCCCGGGGAACAGTGGGTTAACTGCCTTGTTCAGGGGCAGAACGACAGATTTTTACCTTGTCAGCTCGGGGATTCGAACTTGCAACCCTCCGGTTACAAGTCCAACGCTCTAACCACTAGGCTACCACTAGGCTACCACACACACTGGGACTCTAACCACTAGGCTAACCACTAGGCTACCACACACACTGGGACGCGCATAGACACACACACACACACACTGGGATGCATATAGACACACACACACACACTGGGACGCGTATAGACACACACACACACAGCACACACACTGGGACGCGCATAGACACACACACACACACTAGGACGCGTATAGACACACACACACACACACTGGGACGCGTATAGACACACACACACACAGCACACACACTGGGACGCGTATAGACACACACACACACACACACACACTCACACTGGGACGCGTATAGACACACACACACACACACACACAGACACACACACACACACACAGACACTAGACCGCAGGTTATCTTACCTCCATATAACTCTCTCACTTAGCTTTACTCTGTCTCTCACTTAGCTTTACTCTGTCTCTCACTTAGCTTTACTCTGTCTCTCACTTAGCTTTACTCTGTCTCTCACTCAGCTTTACTCTGTCTCTCACTTAGCTTTACTCTGTCTCTCACTCAGCTTTACTCTGTCTCTCACTTAGCTTTACTCTGTCTCTCACTTAGCTTTACTCTGTCTCTCACTTAGCTTTACTCTGTCTCTCACTTAGCTTTACTCTGTCTCTCACTCAGCTTTACTCTGTCTCTCACTTAGCTTTACTCTGTCTCTCACTTAGCTTTACTCTGTCTCTCACTGAAAAAGCCCTCACATAAAATGACTTCCAATGTACGGGCAGTTTCTACCGACAGATTTTTAGGGACAGCGATAGGAGCCGCATTTACTCCTAGCTATGTACATTTATTAATGTGACACTGGGAAGAGACCCTTCATTTATGATGTCCACAAAAACCCATATTTCAAAAATGTCACCCTTTGGAAAAGATACCTACTGGTATAGGAACCGTACCGACGCTCTCCTCTCAGGGATCATTCCTTATATTACATTATCTGACCCCAATCTCAAATTTACAGCACAGAGAAGTCGGGAAAATCAGACTTTCTGGAATCTTACAATCCACAATAATAAAGAAAATAAGTTGGAGTCTATTATCATCTGTAAAGCTGCAGAGGAGGAATGCACTTTTATGTGCAGACAGTAACCACCCGATACACCTTAAGCAGAACATACCGGTGGGTCAATTCCTAAGACTCTGACGTAACTGTAGCGCAGACATAGTGTTTGAGTGCAAAGCTAATGATATGCAAACTGGGTTCCTGCAACGCGGGTATGATAAGAGTATCATTGAGCAGGCCTATACCGGTGCTGGAGATGCTGAAGCTCAAAGCCTACTCACTGATACTAATAGAAACCAGGACAAAACGCCCCCACTTGTGTGTTTTTCCACGGACTACAGCCCATGTGCAAGTCACGTAATAAATAATAAAAACAATGGACTTCGCATGCTATTGCGCGCCACTGCATCGACGTCAACCATGGCTCACCTTATCGCCTGCTTTGCAGCCAGAGAACAGGTCCACGTTTCACCAAGAGGAGGTTACATCGTATGTAAAACTTCAACAAAGAGAGACATTCTGGCAGTACTCCTTTGACACTGTGGATTCTAAGGGGTTCAACACAGATTTGTTCAGTGTCCTCGTTTGTTTAGTGATGGGTGGTCTGTGTCTCCGGATTCACTGGCACCTAAATATCACCTGTGTATATTTTGACATGGCCTGTTGATTAACGGGAGACACTATTTATCTCATTATAAGTATTGTTTTGTGCTATAGTTAGCGATTTACCGATGAACATATTATCGTTATTTTCATACATAAGGTTTTTCTCAATGGGCCACTAAATAAGAGTTAAGTGCAAATGTTCTGGTGGCCCCTGAGACGTCAGCTTGACATCACAACATCCATTCTGTACAACGGATTAAAGTGAGATAAAATAAATCAATCTTTGCTTATTTTTATTATATAATTTCATATATTCCTTACTAGTAATAATATTATATTATATTTTCTAAACTAATTACATTCGCAGTATAGACCCTGGCAGACTTTTGGCCTTAAGGTTTTGACTTCCCACACCTAGAGCATGGCTGGAGAGAGAGGGAGGTGCAGAGCTGTCCAACCCCAGTCCTGGCTACCTATTCCTGGCTACCCATCTCTGGACTGCCTACACCCTCCAGAGCCATTAGGAAATAATGGGCCAGTCAGACCAGCTAGTGCTTCTGAGGCCTGGCGAGGAGAGGAGGAGAGGATTGGAGAGGAGGAGAGACTGGAGAGGAGGAGAGACTGGCGAGGAGAGGAGGAGAGGATTGGAGAGGAGGAGAGACTGGAGAGGATTGGAGAGGAAAGGATTAGAGAGTAGAGGAGGATTGGAGAGGCAAAATTTTATGAGACTTCTCTGTTCTACTCAGAAATTGCCAATGGCACCACTTTGTGTGGTTTTGTTTCACAGTTTAAATACAAATTCTGTGTTAAACAATAATGCTAGTAGTTCCCGGCCAATTCGACTTGCCTATTAAAACTAGTTATATCAGAATAAATAGGTTACGACACTGTGAATTTCACCTCACAAATCATAATGTCTAAACCATTACCTTGAATCATGGGAAGCACCGAGGCTATTGCTTTTTAGCCAATCAGAGTTCAACACATAGACACGCCAAAAGGCTCCTTAACAGCTTCTACCCCCAAGCCATATGACTGCTGAACAATTAATTAAATGTCCACCCAGACTACTTACATTATCCCCCCCTCATTTTGTTTTTACACTGCTGCTACTGGCTGTTTATTATATATGCATAGTCACTTCACCCCTACCTACAAGTACAAATTACTGCGACTAACCTGTACCCCCGCACATTGACTCGGGACTGGTACCCCCTGTATATAGCCTCGTTATTGTTATGGAATTTTATTGTGTTACTTTAAAAAATATATATATATATATTTAGTAAATATTTTCTTAACTCTATTTCTTGAACTGCATTGTTGGTGAAGGTGTTGTAAGTAAGTATTTCACGGTAAAGTCTACACCTGTTGTATTTGGCGCATGTGACAAATAACATTTGATATGATTTGAAAACACACACAAACACGAACAGAAGTACAACTGCCAAGTCATGCAAGTCAGCTATCTGCTTATTACCGATCAGATAATCAAATAAATCCATTGTCAAGAGAGTACAGCAGGAAATTCTATCTCATATCCATTCCATGTCCTCATGCCTCATATAAGAGACTTTTATGATATTGAAGGAAAGAGAGCAGCGCTCCTGTGATGTTGATTCAGTGAACTCGGCCTGCGTTAGCTGCTTGGATATTCTCCAGCTGTACTCTCATTACAAAAATGGAAACAGTATTACTGATTTATGTGTCTTCATAAAGACTTTCTGTAGCATTTATGAATTACATTATAGTGCATTGAGGAGGGCCTGCATGAGATTGAGAGTACAATAGAAGACAGACAGGCAGACAGACAGACAGACAGGTAGACAGCTAAACCAGATTTTACTAAGGCTGTCAAATTATTTGTTGAAATTGTAGATTATGTATTTGGCTGTATAGATGATGTATTTTAGCTGTATAGATTATGTATTTAGCTGTGTAGTTGATGTATTTAGCTGTATAGATTATGTATTTAGCTGTATAGATGATGTATTTATCTGTATAGTTGATATATTTATCTGTATAGATTATGTATTTAGCTGTATAGTTCATGTATTTAGCTGTATAGTTGATGTATTTAGCTGTATAGTTGATATATTTAGCTGTATAGTTGATATATTTAGCTGTATAGATTATGTATTTAGCTGTATAGATTATGTATTTAGCTGTATAGATTATGTATTTAGCTGTATAGTTGATGAATTTAGCTGTATAGATTATGTATTTAGCTGTATAGTTGATCTATTTAGCTGTGTAGTTGATCTATTTAGCTGTATAGTTGATATATTTAGCTGTATAGATTATGTATTTTAGCTGTATAGATTATGTATTTAGCTGTATAGATTATGTATTTAGCTGTATAGATGATGTATTTAGCTGTATAGTTGATATATTTAGCTGTATAGTTGATATATTTAGCTGTGTAGATTATGTATTTAGCTGTGTAGTTGATGTATTTAGCTGTATAGATTATGTATTTAGCTGTATAGATGATGTATTTATCTGTATAGTTGATATATTTAGCTGTATAGATTATGTATTTAGCTGTATAGTTCATGTATTTAGCTGTATAGTTGATGTATTTAGCTGTATAGTTGATATATTTAGCTGTATAGTTGATATATTTAGCTGTATAGATTATGTATTTAGCTGTATAGATTATGTATTTAGCTGTATAGATGATGTATTTATCTGTATAGTTGATATATTTAGCTGTATAGATTATGTATTTAGCTGTATAGTTCATGTATTTAGCTGTATAGTTGATGTATTTAGCTGTATAGTTGATATATTTAGCTGTATAGTTGATATATTTAGCTGTATAGATTATGTATTTAGCTGTATAGATTATGTATTTAGCTGTATAGATTATGTATTTAGCTGTATAGTTGATGAATTTAGCTGTATAGATTATGTATTTAGCTGTATAGATTATGTATTTAGCTGTATAGATTATGTATTTTAGCTGTATAGATGATGCATTTAGCTGTATAGATTATGTATTTATCTGTATAGTTGATGTATTTAGCTGCATAGATTATGTATTTTAGCTGTATAGTTGATGTATTTAGCTGTATGGATTATGTATTTAGCTGTACAGATTATGTATTTAGCTGTATAGATGATGCATTTAGCTGTATAGATTATGTATTTATCTGTATAGTTGATGTATTTAGCTGTATGGATTATGTATTTAGCCGTACAGATTATGTATTTAGCTGTATAGATTATGTATTTAGCTGTATAGATTATCTATTTCGGATGTTTTCAGTGTATTTTGAATTCTTTCAGACAATGTGATTATTCAAGATTTAAAAGAAATGTGTTCACAAAAATAACAAAAAAAGTTAACTCGAGTTAACTGATGAACTCTGAAAGCCCTACATTTTACACAACAAATTCCCCCAATTGACTTGCTAACAGGTCTGATTTAAGCTGTGAAAAATAAAATTGACACATTTTTCTGCGAGTATACTGCTTAGTGGGCTGCTCAAACAAAGAGAACGGGTGTTCCTGCTTGACTGTAAAAATATTTACTACACCATAAGTCTGACTAGAACAGTAATATTTCTTTTGGAGGAGACAATCTACGTCAGGAAAAGCTTTTTAAAGTTAATGAACAGTTGAATAATATAAAATGTTTTACTTGATCCATGAGAAAGGAATCTAGGTCTTGAAAGAGATGAAAAGGAACTGTGCTCTGGATGAAAAACATGTGTTTTATGGAGGAATGATGAAGTGTGATTTACAATAGTTTGTAAGGTACACTGTGAATAGTATACAGTGTAGATTAGCACTGAAAGCATTGCAGGCTCCAATGCAATGTTTATCGTTTAGTGATAATCAAAATATCAACATGCAATGACATTAATTACAAAATGTACCAGAAGATTGTAAGCATGTTTCCCTTTCAACTGGGATTTCAGATGTCAGCTTCAGAATGTAAACCGTTTCTGTTCCGTCACACTGAGTAACACTTGAGTTTAATCAGTGCTATCTAAGGAAGACCACACACATCACCCCAACACTCCATCCTCACCCAGGACATTAACAACCCCATCAAAATCCTCCCAGACCAACGATAAACCAACAGCTAGTGAGTCATTGGTGAAATGTGTGGTTTTAAATCACCTCCCTACTGATTCTCCATCCCTTTATAAATCATAGACGGAGCACTATACATGTACAGTCCAGACAAACTCTGTCAGGAGTATAGAGTTGAACTTGAGGGCAGCGTGTGTCTGAAACCCCTATCAGACTAGATCTAATGAACCGCACATGTTCCTCTACAGAGAGGGATACATCAAACATGTTTTATCCTTCGTCTTCTCCTCTCTTCTCATCTTCGTATCTTCTACTCTCTTCTCCTTTCTTCCCTCTTCTTCTCTTCCCGTCTTCCACCCATACCTGTCCTCTAGGTGGAGTGATTCACCTCTTCCACCCATACCTGTCCTCTAGGTGGAGTGATTCACCTCTTCCACCCATACCT